>VZTO01025885.1:287541-372618 GCA_013400615.1 Syrrhaptes paradoxus
TGTGCTTCCATCCAGCGAGACCTAGACAGGCTGGAGATTTGGGCGGGGGAAAATCTCATGCAATTTAACAAGAGCAAGTGTAGAGTCTTGCATCTGGGCAAGAACAACACCAGGTTCCAGTATAAGTTGGGTACTGACCTGTTGGAGAGTAGTGTAGGGGAGAGGGACCTGGGGGTCCTGGTGGACCGTGATGCAAAGTGTCTTTTTGAGAAACATACAGGCACTTCAGTTGTGTCTGTTAGGTCAATACCATACCTGATCTTTCATCACCCACTGTACCATCTACCTGATCACTATTCTTCTTACCGTAACAGAGTTACAAAATAATTCAGGTCAGAAAGGACCTCTTGAAGTCTATAATTCAACCTCCTGCTCGAAGCAGTGTGAGCTTCAAAGTCACATCGATCTGATTAGGGCCCCGTTCAGTTTTCCAACCTCCAAATCTCTTGTCCATTCCCCTTGCCTCTGTGACTCTTTTCTCCCTTATCAGCTCCCACTCACCTGATTTTTCTCTTCCATGTAACAGAACCAGGCTTAAGAAATTGTGTGTGTCCTCCTTGACCTTCTCCGTACTGTCTTCCTCTATTCTTTTCTCCTTCTTGACAGACCACCAGAACTCTGGTGAAGGTCATCTAGGCTGCAAGGTCTTAACACCTCAACCTCTCATCACTATCCTTGATTGACTCCAACAGATGGTTTCTTTTGTTGTGAGGCCACAGGTGAGAAAAGGAAGCTTTTTTGTTCCTCAGACGTTGTTTCTCAAGTGTCAGGACTTTAACATGTAATTCTGCCCCTGGCAGGCAGCACAACACTGTCTTCTGGACCAGTGGAGATGGCAGGCACTCAGATCTTAAGAGAGTCCTCACTAACTGAGATCTGCTCCATGTCCATATGTATCTTTCGTCTTCCTTTCAACTGCAGTTTATGCCATCTTCTCCTCTGTGTCATAGACTTTCACCTATCACCCTCTTTTTCATTGCTGAGACTCACAACACCTCTGATTAGGAGACACACACAGTACACAAATGCATACACACATTTCAGAAGCATGTAGTCAGCAGTCATTGGAAGGATTTTGCTCAGATTATTCATAATAAGTTTATCTCTTATGAAGAATACCTCAAAAACTCTCTTTTTATTATTATTTATTTGAGGCAGTTTTTTTGCAAATGAAGCAGCTCAGCAGGGATGACTTCAACAGTGTTCTACCATTATTGCCACAAAGCATCACTGACTCTGCCATGGGACGCAATGTCAGGCACTTTTGTTTATACATGAGCATTATCATTGTTACAAAGCAAAAGCTGTAATAAAGGACAAGCAGCTCTATGCTCCCCAAAGTACTATGCATCAGCCTTGACTAGCACAAGATTTTCCTAAGCAGTTAATGTCTCAAGCAGGCAGATGAACTGGATGTGCCCTTTACTCAGTCTCATGTTTTAAAATTCAATTATCAAGATGTCCTCCTTGCTCCATCGTTTCATCTTTACACTACTTGCAGTAATCAAATTTCCTTGTTGCTTTTTGTTTCTGTGGTATAAACATCACTACTTAATTCAATTTAAGTCACAAAATACCTCATTAAATCCCATACAGAAACTGTTGGTAAGAGGAGGCTTGTGTTACTAAACCCTCATTTAGATCTGATTACCATGATGGAACATACCACATTCTTTTAATAGGAAACATTCACATCTTGGCTTCACACCTTAACCGATTAGGGATCAAAATCCCCAATTTCCAGTTATTAAAACTAAGTTACAAGAAACATATGAAGGATGAACATGGTGGACACCGGAACATTTTAGCTAGATACGGAAAAAATCTGGAGGAAAAGTGGGTGAGTTCAAACGTATCATTGATCAAGCACAGCGTGTGATATTCAGCAACAATGTTGTATGTATCAATCTCTACCCAGTGAATGTGTGACCAACGAATGGCATAAGATGCTCCATTAGCATGGCAGAAGACAAAATTCAATGTACAAAAGCTATATGACTGTGGAGTTAGCTTAAACTTGAAAAAACACATGCACCTCTCAAACCCAAAAAACCCAAACAAACCCAAAAAACCCAAGAACCTCTCAACAAGCCCCAAACCTTTCCTGTCTACCTTAATGTTAACAGTGACTAGGATGATTCTGGAGACTAATTCTACCCAGCACTTGACCTCAGGTGAAGTGCTTACGAGACCAGGATAAGTAGAGAAATCCCTGTCTGAAGGCATGATTATCCTGTGCATTCAATAAAATCAATAGCAAAACAGGAAGCAGACTGTAGCTTACATAAGAGTAGAATGAGGAAAGTAAATGACCCTTCCCTTCCAGACCTTCTCAGACTCCTCTAAAAGCCACTCCAAAATAAGCATCTAAAGCAGGGCTTGCATTAATCATGGTGAAGCATACAGGAACCTCTCTCGCAAATCCACAACCCCCCTCCCCATCCCCATGCTGGTTCTACTTTCTTTTCCAGACTCTCAATTTCCCTTCTTTTAATACCCCTTCCTGCTGGTTTACAGCCCTGCACGCCGGGGAGCCAGCTCTCTGCTGCCAGTGACTCTCGTTACAGTACCAGGGAGGCACACATGTCATCCGTTTCTTTCAGGTGCATTTTTTATTCAAGTCAAATCAGTGGAAGAAGTCTTTGGGTGTTGGATCAGAACCCAGTACTTTCAAACCTTTTGAAATTAAATCAACCCTACAGTTTGTTAAAAGGGAGATGCTGGAAATGAGTCTAGACCCAGATAGATGGAGCTTGAGACAGGAATTTCTGAGGTCACTGAAAGCAGGCTTGACTTGCTACTCATTTCTTTTGGTTATGGCAGCAGTAACACCATTTTAGCAACTCTTTTGAAATTACCATTTGAAAGTTTTCAACAAAATGCTGTAGGCATATATAAGTAACAGCAAGATATTCCTCCAGGTTGGGTGTCATTTAGCACCATCCATTCTCAAATGTCATCCTTATAGAAAAGCTACTGTTGGCTGACCAGCTCTCACAATCAACAGCTCAGAGTCCATTTTCTGAGTTTTCTGAGAGCTTTCCATAGGCAATTAACATGTCATTTTAAGGAAGGCAACCAGGATTGTGTTAAATACTTTAAGCTTCAAAAAAAGTGTTAAATGTAAGATTATTTTCAAGTGGATAAGGTTACATTGACATGGCTGACACTTTTAAGTGTAGTCTGTAGTGTGGCAATCCTTTGCTGTGAACAAAATGTTCAAGAAATTCTAGTTTTCTAATTGCAATGAGATTTTTTTGACTGGTGTTCTGAATACCATGTTGTATCACTTCAGTCCTTTACCACAACATCTGCATTTTCAGGCATGTAGTTTGGCATCTCATGTTTCATCCAGCACAAGACTTGTTTGGGTCAAACTTTTATACGGTAACAGGGCAGCAATCTTCATTTTTGTGACTATCATCAGCTAAAGGATTTGGTATTTTCTACATTGCACAAGTAACTCATATGTGTCAAGAAACAGAACCATTTTGCAATTCTAGCCTACCCTGATGCCTCTCCATATTCCTTACAGATGCTCTTCTAATACATTTTATGCATTTTAGAAGAAAAGTGTCTGACATTTTATGAATAGCCTTAGCAGCAATGTAAAGTGCAAGCCTAAACCAGAAAGTTTTAGATCCTCTATTTTCTTTTCTGTAAGGCCCCTTTTTTCTTGCTTAGGCATCCACATTTTTTCCAATGTTTCTGAAATGTTGTATGTATTTATGGTAGAATTTTCAAAGCCACCAAGAGGATTTGGATGCCAGGCTGCAGCTCTTCTTAATGAGATCTGAACATCCAAATCCATACACAGACTGAATATGCATTAGCTTTGTATATGCACTAGCAAACAGCTAGCAGAGCTAGCAGATACACAACACCCAAAAGCATACTCAATTTGTTTCTGCAACACCTTAGTTATTCCAACCAGATCATCTACAGAGAACTAAGCCACATCCTGCCATAGTGAGTTGGTTCTGTCGTGTCAGATACTAAGAGCAAGCAGCAGCAGAGCCATTTTACTTGCAAAGCAAGACCAAGTTCTAAATACAAACCTCCCTCCCCACAGCATATTCAGTTACAAATGCACAACTGCCTCCTATTCCAATTAGTGTTTTTACAGGATTTTAGGGAACAGCACCCTCTGTTCTCAGCCAACCAGTGCCAGTTCCCTCCCTGCAAGGATTCCCCTGTGTCCTTCACCCCCAGGGAGCCAGTTTTCAAGAAGCGATGCAGCCAGCATGCGCTGGGAGGAGGCCTAATCCCAATGGCCTTGCACACCTATGACGGCCAACTGGATTGCCAATTGGCCTTTGACTCCATGAGCCGCAGAAGCATAAAGCCATACAGGCACAATCGTCAGTCTGGTGCTAGCTGATGTTCTAGTGACACTTCTTTATCAGGGCAGCCTTTTTTGGCTTATAGGTCTCCCAAAGAGAGGAGTTAAACATAGTTCTTCAGGAAGCTATGTGCTAGTTAAAGAAAACAAGTGACATACAGCACAGAGAATTGATGGCAACCAAATATAAATGATAATAGGAATTGGAAATGCAATAAACTTAACAGCAAGGGCTCGTTTTTATCGGAACTAGTTCTCTAGGACTGCTTTAGGAACAATTCCTGTCTTTGGATGAAGGTAAAATACAAACTAAATATGGACTTGTGTAGGTAACTAGTGTTTCTACAATCATTTTAGAAAATAGTTATATATTTTTATAATCTGTAAATGATGGATTCCCTAAAAATATTAAGGCTTTTCCTCTTTGCACAGGAATCTGCTTGAACATCAATTTAATGATTACTACTGGTAGATGGAATTTTGATATCCATTTGGTAGTGATTTGCACCACTGTTTTCAAGGCTGCCAACGAGCAAATCCAGAAGGCAGGCAGCCAAAATTCCAGAAGAGACAACTGTCTTTTATTTTATAGCTTGTGCATTTTGAGCTTAATATGATTTTCCACTAACAAGTTCTGTACCTTCTCCAAAGTGCTAAAACTGGTGTGCAGAACTGCAAAGTAACACAGCGTCTTTGAGGCAAGCTAATATTAAACTCATTGTAAATTATAGAAGTTATACTGCTTACATTGGGAGAAAAACAATTAGGTTAGAAGAACTACATGATTTATTGCAGACACTTGTTTCAATAGTTGCATTTTTAAGCTTGACTATATACCAAACAACAATATGTCAGCTAAGTGTTGTTTCCCATTTGATACAGAATGAGCAAATACAAAAAAAAAGACAAGCAAAAGATTGCTGTAACACTCAAGAGGAATACAAAGTACGCATTGGTTATCTCATGCACTTGATAAATAGGATGCAAGTCATATTTCATCCTTTCAAAGGCACTGAAAACAAGCTGCATTTGAAGGAGCAAAAAAGGAACAAACAGAAACAGGGTTCGCTCACTTTTCAGGCAAAACTATAGGAAGAGGGCAATACATTAGCATAGTGAGGTTCAGATCTATTCTTCCACTGATCACCTATTGCAAAGATTATCCCTATCAGGATAGCATGTGCTCATGGCTCCTCAGGGCAACAGCTGCCACTTGACCATGACCACCTGAAATTAATATCAGATTACCTAGAATGTTAACTATACAGAAAAGGTAGTTCTGTGTGCCAGGTGTGCCTCCTGAATCTATAACAGAATGGAACATCACAGAGAACACCTTTCATTCTACTAGAAATCACTTTAAAAATCAAGACATCCAAGTCAATAAAATCAAGCAGGCTGCAGATAGCATAATGTTAACAGGTGGGAAATAACTCATGTTGATAACTTTTAGCCTTTTATAATAGAAAAATACGTAAAAGTAAATTTCAAAACAATACTATACAAGTTATGAGATTATACAGGTTGATGCCATAGCATCACATTATAGTTGCTTTTTAGGTACACAAATTTCTCACTGAAATTCCATTCATAAATTGATGTTGGCCATTCATTTGCAAAAATACCCACAGCACCATGAAGCCAGAACAAGTTACTTTGAAAGGTCGTGAATTAATCTTGCAATTTTGATAACTGTGTATGCAGTCTCTATCAACATAAAATGCAAAATCAAACTCTGCCTTTTTCAGATATATGACCAAAGAAGTTTATCACACAACCCTGACGTAGCTAGTCTAATGGCCCAATTCATTCTGAGATAATGGCCTTAAACTGTCATTCCATGTTCAGATAAGAACTGGGAATGACTTCTCTCCTTTGCTTTCCTCTTCCTGACACAGGTTTTTGTCTGACTATAAAACTTACCTTCCTGTCTCCTGTTCAGTAACATTTGTCTATCCCAGTGAATTCCTAAGCTACATCTCGTTTCGTGCTCCATGGCACTACAAAGAACAAATGCCAGCTCTAAAAGCAGCACTCTTGCACAGCAGCATGGATGCCTGTTGCAGGTCAGTACAGTGCAGGTGCAGCCTTAGAAACAGGATCTTATTGAAAGACAGGTTATGAGCCCACAGCTTGCAACCAGTAAGGATCTTGACATGCATGATCAAGGAAATGACAAAAGCCACTACACATCATGTGATGCTGACCCCACAAGATCACTTGTTCTAACAGCACTGTATGCTTTTCCTCCAGCTGCTACAACCTGTACAATAAACACATCTGTACACATCCAGCTCGTAACAGATTGCCAGGAACCAATTAAAATCTTTGCTATACAC
Organism: Syrrhaptes paradoxus; assembly: GCA_013400615.1. Classification (NCBI taxonomy): domain Eukaryota; kingdom Metazoa; phylum Chordata; class Aves; order Pterocliformes; family Pteroclidae; genus Syrrhaptes; species Syrrhaptes paradoxus. Next base: position 294,223 of record VZTO01025885.1, read on the forward strand.
CGTTTTTAATACACGTGATGCAAAAGAACCAGAGACTTTTAAATATACACTGAAGAAAAAACAGAGTTACTCTAGATGTATTTTCTTTGTATTTTATTGATCTGATGTAATATACAAGCATACACAGAAATATAGGCACATGTATGCATCTGGATATATATACATACACAAAATGCCATACATATGATACATACAACTAACACGGCCAGATTATCTGGTCTTGCAGGAGATATGCCCAGCACAGGACCAAAGACCAGGATGGAGGCATATAAGCCCTTTAGAACTGTAACACTGTCCATGCCTACAGCTGCCCGGAGACCAGGCCAGCTTCTGTAACAGGACAGAAAGGCAATAGGTATCTCTTTTAATAATAGAGAAGATGGTTGCTTTTATTTTACCACTGGTTATTCTGTTTTCCAAGGGACCCTATGAATTATCCATTACTATTCAGACAATCATGACTCATTGGCTTTATAGTGGGAGATAAAGGAAATGTGCACAGAAACTGCTAAGTGGGATCCCACAGCACAAACACAGCTAATGAAGCCCATCAGGGAGCCATTGCAGGTGATGAAACTGCATCAGACCCAACAGGTTGTTGGGAACCAGGGGCTGAGGTGCAGGAATCCTGGAGGACAAACACTCCAGAAAAAGCTAGATAGGAATCCTTGCTTTATTATTTGCCCATCCCCAATCCCACCATACTGACACATCCCTCTAGTACCTCTTCTAATACAACCACAGAAGCAGTCAGAACCCACCAGCCAATAAAGTTTTTCCACAGTAAAGAATTCCTACCATTAATTTGGTATTGACATATTTTATGAGAAAAACAGCAAAATTGGTCAAGTTGGTTATCAGGCACCTGGTTGTGTGATTTACACAGGAAACCACAGTTATTGCAAGCTGAAAGAAGAGAAGCCTCATGGCCTCACACTGTTTTCTGGGAAGAACAAAATGGATACTTAGCAACTTTGTGGTTGTTTTATATTTTAACATTTTCAGCTCATGAAAACAGAAAGAATACTGGTGCTACAGCTCTGACAGGCACATTTTGCTTATTAAACAATAACAAAATACATTTTAAGCCATATTTTTTTCCATAAGCTACTGTCAGTTAATAACCTAGACCTGAATTTCATCCTCTGTTGCAAGTTCATGGCTTGGATCAATAAGACACATTCCTATTGTTCTTCCATCAGACATCACTGGAGAAGCAGTAGGCGTCTGCGTGGTAAGTAAAGAGAGAGAAGGAGAAAAACTGGGGGTCATGGTTGGTGGCGGGTATCCCGGATCATGGATAAGGGGAGAATGAGGGTATTTTTTAAATGCTTGCCCTGATATTATATTTGGCATTCGTGGTGGCACTGTCCTTATGCCAGGTTGAGCTACTGATGTTATCAAGGGAGGAGGGAAAACAAGAGATCTCTTCTCCCTAGGGAAGCTGCAAACATGTACATTTTCATCTTTCAGTTTTGCAATATCATTAAACACTGAGGCAAGGGGCTGAAATCCAGGTTCCCAGCTGAGCACACAGTCCCAGTTATAACTACCTCTGAGATCCTCATCAGAGGTGCCAAGAGTTGCAAGCGAGTCATACCCAGAGTCCTGCCCATCTGACATCAAATCATATTCTCTTGTGAGGTCTGTCATTATGTTTGTTTCTTTTATTCTGTTTTTCTTAAGTGTTTGAGACAACATTTTGTTATGTGCACAGGCTGTCTCACAGGCTTCTTCTCTGTCTTCTCCTTTAATGGCCTGCATGCCCTCCATGCTTTGCATGGTCGCCATGACATCCATTTCTCCAGACTGACAGGAGAGCTGATCAGACTCTCTTGGGATCCCTGAATCTGGCACCCGTGAGCCACACTCCCTCAGCACTGAGCTGGCACTCATTCTGCAGGGATGCTCATTGATCCTTTTGATTTCCTCGTCCTCTGCAGTTTCTCCTTCAGCAGAACTGTGGCCGCTGGAGTCTGAATGCCTGCAGGGGACACCATCATCCTTCCCCTCTGCGACTCCTGCCAAGCTCAGCCATTCTGCTATAGCCCCCATGGGAAGCATGCTGCTCTCAGTACTCTGGATTTTCTGGCAGTCCTTATCTTCGCTGTCTGAATTCACATCAGTAGCTAAGGAGGATACTGCTTTTTTTTTCATGCCAGAGTTCAGCAGATCTTTCCGCTTAGGTCTCAGAATAAGTACAACAAGGATAACCACAAGCAGTAGGAACACTATAAAGGAGACTGAAACGTTAATGGTCAGGCTGTATGCCGATAGAATAGGAGAACTCTCAGAAGAATTGGAAACATTCACCAAAACGGTGCATACTCTGAACTTTGACTCCATTTTGGGGCTATGAGCTCTTACCAGCAGTTCCAGGGTGTCATCATTCCTTTTGCTGCCATTTTTTTTTCTGTGAACAGTCTGAGTCAAATGAATACTACCAGTGGTCGTATTCACAGAAAAGAATGGAGAAGTTTTTAGCAGGGAGTAATGAACAACACCATCCAGTCCACCATCGCTGTCTGATGCTGTAACTCTGCCAAGTAACTGGCCTGCTTCATTCTTCTCAGGGAGATTAAAGAAATACTGATCTTGTGTAAATACTGGGTCAAATTCATCCTTCCCCTCAATATCCACCTGAACTGTAACAGTGGCCAGTGAGTCACCTTTGTCTTTTGCTTGGATTATGAGACAATACCTATTCTGACTTTCATAGTCAAACATTTGCTTCGTATGAATATCTCCTGTCAAAGGATCAATGAAAAACATGTCATGGTCTCTAGGAGCTTCACGATGAGTCAAACACGAAGACTGGATGGAGTAAGTAAGATGTCCATAGGAGCCTTTATCAAAATCCAGTGCACTAACAGCACACACAAAAGAAAAGGTAGGCAGATTTTCACTGACAGTGCAGCTCAGGCTGGGAAACAAAAACAGCGGGGCATAATCATTGTCATCTAGGACACTAACATGAACAACAGAAAAAGCCACATTTTTTACATCCACTCCTCCATCTGTGGCTTGGATGATCAAAGTGAATTTCATGGTATCCTCATAATCCAGAGTTTTCATCAAAACCACTGATCCTGTTTCCCCATCCAGGCGAAAATGTCCCCCGTCATTTCCACAGATGATAGCATAAGTGATCTCTGCGTTACTGCCTGCATCGCAGTCATTTGCTACAACTTCAGTGATGTGACTTCCTATGGGGGTGCTTTCTTTGACATGAATATGGTACTCTGGGCTGCTAAATACTGGAGGATTATCATTAACATCCAGTACAGTTATGAGCACAGTAGCAGTTGAATTCAAGGAAGGTGTTCCACGATCAGAGGCAAGGAGGACCAAACGGTGAGAAGCAGCTGTTTCCCTGTCGAGAACATTGCTCAAAACAAGACTGCCAACAAGCTTGTAGGATGTTTCTGACTCCATAATACTTGTTTCCACAGAGAATAAATTCTCAGCATTGCCATCAATAATGGAGTATTCAACATACATGTTTTCATGTGTCCAGTCATAGTCGACGGTTGAAAATGTGAGGACAGTCTCTGCCACTGAGGCATCCTCGCTCACACTGAGATTGTACAGCACCCTGGGGAACTGAGGAGCGTAGTTATTTACGTCTTCTATTTGCACCTCTACAGACGTAACTGTGCTCAGAGCAGGACTGCCACCATCCGTTGCTTCTATCAGGAGCTGGATGACTGGAATCTTTTCCAGCTGTGTCACTGGTCCTGCAATGAACACTGAACCTGACAATTAAACAGAATTAATAAAAACTAAGGCAAGTAAACGTAATTCCAAAAGCTTAATATAATCAGCCATGTTTGAAAATGACTCAAATGTAATGGATGCACACCCCACAATAACTCTAAGAAGTCACAGCTAATGCTGCAAGGTCTACCCACAATGATGCAACATCAAATACACATACAGCATTTAGACTAGCAAAAATTTCTCTTCCCTCATAACAGGCTGAACACACCAACTGCAAAAAAAAAAAGAAAAAAGGCAAAATAAAGTAAAGTTAAGGAAATATAGGCTCCTTATTAGAGGTGGCTACGCTTTGCAAGTTAATTACTGAAGGTCATCAGTTCTGTTCTTGCAACCCAGTAACAGCATTATGGGCGTGTTTGTTATTTAGATAGGTTTGCCAGTAAGTTATATAAACATGTTTAATTAAAAATGGTTATCTCAATGTGGAGGTTGGATAGAAGATCTTTAAAGGTCCCTTCCAACCCAAACCATTCTGACTCCATGTTCATAAGCTATCTACTTCTATTTCACTCTTCATGGTGTACAGCTAAGCACCACAGAGACAACACTGTGACAATTTTCGGATCACAGTTAAAAACAACCATTAGCCAAAGATGAAGACAGGTTGGTAAATACAGATTAATGAATGGGTAAAACAGAAAACAGCTTTAACTGGGTGAGACATTCATATTTGCAGTGTTTAGTTCCCATCACCCAACAAACACTGCATTCAAAAACTCACCTCATGTCAACACCTGGGTACAGCAAATAAGTCATAAGAACTTGTTCACTGAACAATAGTTGCGTATCATTTTTGCAGTATCTAGTAATCTCTGAAGCTGGTATTATAAAAAATTATATGTATACATACAGACAGAGACACACAGTTTTCAACCTCCCAGAACGTTACAACATTAGGCTAGAAAATTTAAAATTGTAGATCTCTTAACTATTGAATAAAATTATGTACTTTGGAGATAATGTACTGAATTTGGAATACTTTTAAATTCCATTTAGGATTATAGGATAACATAAGCTCTCTAAAGAAACAATCTTAAAAACATACTGCCCAAGCTGCAGAGAAGCTCCATTATGATAGGTTCAACTTATACTAAAAAAATAGTAAGTATGAACTTGAATGAAACCTAATACATGAGGTGAAATGTTATAAAGCAGTGCAAACCATGCAACAATTTTCTATTAAATCACGTCAGAAGAAGAGCACCCACAGGATGTCATGACCAGCTGCCTTGTGCATGGTTCAGGGACAAACTGAGAGCTCCGGTCTTTGATGCTATCAGTTCTTCAGCAATAATGGCAGATTTAGCCAAAACAGATGGTGGACTTTAGTCACCAAAGATTTCCAGAACTCAAGTGATCACTGGCAGCAGGTGAGGAAGTGCAATATGACTCTTCAATTTACACTGCAAAAGCCGAAATAATAAACCATGCTTACAGACTCACCATTCTTCTGATCAATGGCAAATCCCTCGGAGGGAGAGAGGATTCTGTAGGAAATCATTCCATTATGCTCCGAATCCCTATCCACAGCAGAGACTGTCAGAACAGTGGCATCCATAGAAATGAGCTCTGGCAAGCTCACCTGACATATAAAGCAAAATTACAGTTTTGATAGAGCTTAATAAAAGATTTTTAACATTAAAAATATGTTTTACTTCATTTGATCTTATTAGAAAAAAAAACAAACAAACTGTTCCAAACTTTGGAAAAAGTTTCACCCATCTGTTCTCTTCTGGGACAAAACTATAAAGAATTGAGATGCTGAAAATGATGCATACAAGACAGACAAAATCTATAGTAAAATTCAAACAGTAGTAAAATCCATACAGTTCTAGTTCATTATGACAATGAGTTCAGTGAACCACTGAATCTCTTTTTTCGATAGTACACTGATGGAAGGAATGCCTACAATAGACTGCAACTAAACTGGCTTTTCTCCCTGCATTCAGAAACACCCTGGTTTTCGTACATGGAATACCATCTGCAGTCCTTGTCTGAAGTATATGATTGACCATTAAAAAACCCAGCACATATACCCTGAAAATTCCAGCACCAAAGCACTTAATGATCACTGGATTATTCCTAGAATTTAGTTTTTCAAAATGCTTCCTTTTTTTCTCCATATAATTTAGGAAATCAGCAAAGTCCTTTCCCTTCTTAAGAGCTTCCATTACGTGAAGTCCAGATAAGGCATTTTTGTGACCAAAGATTCCTTCCACCTTATAAATCCAGTTTCAAATGAACAGTATGATATAGTATCTACTTTTGTCATAACTTCAAGTGTTAGTTTAAATCATTTTAACAGAGGGCTTGTATGTATATAATAGCCATATATATGTATATATGAAACTATATGTGAAAAGTGTAAATATGAAAACACTTGAAAGGACAATAAAGGATAAAATTACAGGATGATGAATAGGGAATTATACATATCGTCGACTGAAAAAAAGCAGTGTATCTTACTGTCCAAGTGACACATCAAAACATCAGAATTGTGGAGAGAGAAGCTCAACTGTTTACATTATTATAGTCAATATGCTGATTTGCACCAGTTAATAACCCTGCCTGTAATGTCGGCTCCGATCTACAAAACAATTCCTAGCACTTGCACAAGCAACCCCTTGCCTAAACTATTCTCCAAAATCAGACACATATGAGGGTTGAGGAAAACTCAAGGCAAGGTTTAAAAATTACCTGAAAAATTACCTGACCATTAATATCGCTTTTTTTTTTTCAGAATTTAGACTTATGAGTTTAAGTGAGCAATTTACACAAATCCTGACAACTCAGGCACCTGAAAGCTTCACAAGTGCCTACAGTCTGCTCTATAGTTACCTAAGTGACTGAACTGCTGTGTCTGCACATGCTCATAGGTTGAAATTCTTTACTAAGCCAAATGTTGACCTTTATTTCTTGACTAAATCTGTCTGAGATTTATAAATTAAGCATTATTACATCCAAGTCTTCTGTGGTCCCTCATATTCTTGGTTCTGAGCACATCCACCACACACAAAAAGCACCAAGTCAAGCAAACAGGACTGCAGAATGGCTGAGGTTGGTGGGCACCTCCAGAGGTCACCTTGTCCACCTCTTGTTCAGAGCAGGCTCACCTACAGCAGGGTGCCCATGACTCTGTATAGTTCAGTTTTAAGTATCTCCAGGGACGGAGACTTTGCAACTTCTCTGGGCAACCTGTGTCAGTACTAAGTCACTGTTAGAGTTTTTAAGGAATGAAAACAACTCCTCTGTCAGCCTCAACTTGCCCAGGTAGCCTTATTGCAGCCTAACTTCAGCTAGAGCTCCAGGCTTTATTTCTCTCCCATCCCTAACCCTAACTCCAAGCCATTACATGTGTTGAGCCTTAGGGCTGATGAATTCAGGAAAAAACGCCTTTAGCAGCCTAGCCTTGAGAGACTTGTATGATATATGCTCCAATTTTTTAATCATTGTAGTGGCCCACGGTTGTCCATAGTTGTTAAAATAGCTTTGTTTCAAAACACTGGTGGACAACTTGACTTCTACAATAGTTCAGCAGTTCAAATGCTTGTTCAGAAGTCCAAAAGCTGAGCTCTGTACCCTTCTCAGCCTAGCAGGGGATGTCAGGGAGGTCAAAACTCCTCTTCCTCTCTCCCTAGATGAGTGCCATTGCTATAAGGCAGGGTTACACATTACAAACTATATGTGCAAAACCTGTCACAGGGGCATTTGCTACACTTCTGTGGAGCTGTGTAACTGAAAATGAAGAAATTCATGCCGCAGTAATGGGGCCAGAATAAACGCACCAACTTGTTTACCACTCTCTCAGAATAATGAAGTTCTGAACACTGCATCCTGCTCCCCAAACTTGTTAACCCTAGTAACCCTCAGTGATGAATATATGATGCAAAGAGTACAGCTAGCATTCATACCACTTTCCTTCTGAAGTCAGAAACCATGACTATGAAAACTGAATAATTCCGTCAGTCCTTTGAACAGAATTGAACTCTGCTCTATTTCTGCTCAGTAATAGTTTGCAGAGCACTTCCTTCTCAGTGCTCAAATACATTTTTAAGATAAACAAACACTTGTACTGCTTATCATCATACATGGAAAGACATCACATCTTTGTTGTCCATTTGCCATGTTCCCACCTGATACGAATCCTGAGTAAACACTGGTGGGTTATCATTGATGTCCGAAACAAGGATGGTGAGCTCTGCTTCTGTTTGATGTACAGAATCTGAAACTATGATTCTCAGCTTATACACAGCAGTTTCTTCAAAATCTAATGGTTCCACCACTGTGACTACACCAGTGTGTTGATCGATGGCAAATTTAATTCCAGGACTATTATCATAAATAAAACCAAACTGAAGTGCTGGCCTGGAGTCTGCATCACTTGCTGACACCCGAGTCACTATAAAACCAGGCAGGACATCTGAAACAATAATTTTCAGAATAAGTCTTAGCTAAAAGATGATGATACGATTTCTGAAGATTTTGCAGATTTTGTGATACTGAATCTGAGACATATGCAATCTTTCTGTGTCAGCTTTTGACGTATTTGACTTTGTGTTTTACAATAAGAGCATTATCCAGAAATGCTATGGAAACAGTAGTGGATTTCTTCAAATGCATCTGCTTTATCCCAATTTTAATTCGGGTTTTGTTGATCATCAACTGGATCAAGCTATAGAGGATTTTAAAGCTCCATTCAAATTCAAAGAAATTATTTCTTTCATCACAACAAAGTTTAAAATGTCTCATTTCTAGCAATGCTGGTTTTAACACCAAGAATTTTTATTGAAGAAAACCAGAAATTGAAGACATGTGCAGAATATGACACTGCAGTCCAAAATGAACAGATTACAGATGTATTTCTGTAGAATTTGTTTTCCTCATTCTGAATTGCCCATGATTTTGCTCCAAACTATTTTTAAACACCATGTCTAAAGATTAAGGATAATGCCTCTGGGAACAAAAGCAGATTACAACTTACTCTGATATCCCAGTATTAATACGATCCATTATTCTTTTTACTAGAGTTGTTTGGTTACACAAATCACCAAAAGCACTATTGTTGTTTGACAAAACCCAGTCTTAATAAAAGTTAGCTGTACTATCACACTTACTTTCTGGGACCTCCACTTCACCTAGTGATCGGACAACTGGAGCATTGTCATTAACATCTAACACTTGTATAATCACAATGCTTGTAGCAGAAAGTCTGGGGTTTCCTTTATCAGCAGCTTGTACAACCAACCTACAATTTAAGAAAGTAGTAATTGTTATCATTGGTCAGAAATCACAGAATTATTAACCAACATTAGAAGCAGGGGAAAAGTTACAAACAAGAAGATTAGCCCTTTCTGCTCCTCATCACAACTCTTAAATTCCATCTTTCTGTAAGGTTGGCTGATTGGAATTCTTATTTTTTGTGTCTTGCAGAAAAAATTTACAGGAGATCCTAGGTGGCAAAAACATAACAAAATAATACAAAGAAAATGAAGTATTCATCTGTACTCATTTCACCCAAATTCATACCAAATGTAGGTGGTTAAACAAGCTAGCAAGACCCTCTCAAATAAGACATTTCTCCAGTTGGTAATTCAGAGCAGGAATTAACTTAAGTACTGAATTGTCCTTTGGAGGAACCTGACTCTCCTCATTGTTTACAAAAGCACAACGAGAATGGGAAAATTGGTAATAAGAGAACATCCATAATATTCAGCCAAAATGTCTGCAGAGATATAGAATAGCCCCGCTATTACTACAAATGTAAGCGATAAAGTGAAAAACCTGAATACATGCACCATTTGTCAAAGTTCCTACTGATTTTTAGTGGGACCAGAATCTCTGTCAACTTAAGAGAGTTTGCCTGTGCACTTCAAATTTACATCCGCATAAGGATGGGTAGTAGATTTTGTTAACAACTTTTTCATTTCAATGTCACAAAGAAACTGGCAAGTAACGACCTGACAAACATGGATAAAAGGCAGTTTACCCTCTGTCAGAACTAGCTGCTGAACAACAAAGAGCAAATGCTTATTGTAAGCAAAGTTTATTTGGAAGATGACTTCCCTCTCCAGGATTAAAAATTATCCAGAAGGGAATTCAAAATTAAACCTAACACAACAGATGCTCTAAAAAAAAAAGAAACAGCCAAAAATAAAGAAAACATCAAGCTATGCAAAAGAATATACAAGTCAGAGCCTGGCATTTCAACTAAATGTTTTGTGCTTTCATGTCACATCATATTTTCTGTGTCTCCCTGCAGATGTTCCAAATGCTTTATTTCTCCCACTTTCTTCTAAGTCACAGTGTCTGTTTAAAATGTCAAATAGACATTAGTTCCTAAATGTTGACATGACAACGTGAAATACCACTGTAACTCAAGGTGTGGATTGCAGCGCTTCCATTCCTGAACCACACCAGCTCTGCTGTGGGTGCCCTTGTGGTTTCTGATGCTGACAGAACACATAACTTGAATAGCAGGCATGTAGAAAAATATAGAAAATGTATTTTTCCAAGAATGAATATTGTTAAGGTATACATATGGAAATATTTTACTAAAAATAATCACTTTCTAAGGTTTCAGGAAAAAACTCTCATAAAAACATCTCGACCAAGGCATTAAAATTAAGGTTCTGTCAACACTTTCATTATAACTCCTATTATAAGGGACTCAGAACTTCTGGGGATGAAAATGTTCAATTTAGATAAAATAAACAACTCCTTGCTAATCTGAAAGTACTAGTGGTAACATTTTGAAATTAAACAGGAAAACATTTTTGAAAGCTTCTTTTGCTATTTATTTTTCACCTACCAATGTACAGATTAATAATGTATTAATAAAGAGAAATAACACCAAGCTTCAGATTCCTCAGTCAATTTAAAATGCTAAAATTCCAACGTAAATAGTGAAATAAATCAAGCTCCCAGTGAAAGACAGATATGAGAATTATTATGCTTACATGTTCAATGCTTCATCAACAGTAACCATCCTTCCACTACAGGATTTATTCAAGGCATTCTGTTAAAGTACGAGGTACAAATAAATTGTATTATGCTATTTAAATGACTAAAAATCAGAACTGATGTTTCTAATTCAGTGAAAAACTGAAAAACAAACTACAAATGAAGTGTTCTGTATATTAAGTTAAAGTATTTCCTTTAGGACACTATTATCAAGTTACACTGATATTTAAAAAAAAATCATATTCTGTTGATCATTTTCATGTGGTTTTCTGAAAGTTACTCTGATTCATAAGAATTCTGATTGGATGTTTAAACCTTCAAGGCCTCAGAGGATAGGAAAACTTAAAAATACTTTAACTGATGCCACAACCATATGGAAAAAAAAAGGTAACTTCTATTGACACATATACTGAAATCTACTTTTTGTAGAGATTGCACAACATACAAAGCGTGTATGAATGACTCCACATACTCTTAGACTCTATAGTCTAATTAAAGAACACAACATGTCCCTTGTAGGGGCATTTTATGCTGAAGTAGAATTTTAGCTATGATACTAACTTTAGACTTTGTAATTATAAGGCTGATAGAGGATCCTGGGAAAGAAGAAAAATGACCAGATGAGCAGAGGTATCTAATTATACAGGACGTGAGGAAGATAAGGAGGAACTGGGAGAAGTGTATTAGCACAACTAAGTTATTTTAGAGGTTGTGTTGACATAGCTTCGAAGGTTATGTTCCCAGGATTTAAAGTAGTCATTAGTGTTTTTGTTGTTAAGAATTTTGAATTATTGTATCCAATCAGTAGCTGCCAAATCTGAAAGAGCTCTGTATAAAAGCCTGTGCGCAACACACAATAAATGGCTTACACTTTCATCATAATTGGCTCGTCTGGGTGGTGTCCAAGAATTTTGTGCACTGAGGCCCTCGCGCTGATTACAAAGAACTCCGCTGGTCGGCTACAGTCCCTGTTTCTTGGATTTGGTTTGAGTGCTTTCTCTGTGCCTTTACAAATAAAAAATAGTTCCAGAGAGGGAATGGCTGTATAGCTCTTAATAAACTAAAATCCAGGAACTGTCATCATTCCTATAGTGAATCGCCACACTCACACATATCAGTAAGTGCTGCCATTGATTAAACAAGACTATATTTCTTCTCCTAAATTTGAGAAGCACGCAAAAATCCAAGGTACAAATGGCCAGCTTTAGTGCTGTTAATGCTGTGTGGCTTGCACCCAGGCTCTGTGGGCAACGAGTATCAACAGAATACCTATAAAATACGCAAAATGAGCAATCTCAATTTCAAGTGAACAAAAAGAATACATTTTTATAAGAACCTTACATACAAACCTGTAAGATGAAGTGTCTTCATGATCTAGGACTCTATTAGTTGCTAAAATCCCTCGTGCCGAATCAATTAGAAATGCTTCATTTTCATTACCAGATAAAATTGAGTATTCAGTTTCTCCGTTCAGCCCACTGTCGAGGTCAGTCACAAATACCTGTTTGGGAGCAAAACTGAGACTTAATTCAAAATGGCAGTATGTGATTTCAGAAGGAAAAACCTTATAATACAGTCATCTATTTCTGGTTACTTTCCCTTCAACTGCACAGATTTAAGCTAATAATCACACTGGTCCCTAACGTGAGTGCCATGTGACGTCACAGAATCTGTGCATGAAATGCAGTAGGATGCCCATGAATTCTTTCCTTGAATAATTTGAAATTCAGCTACATTCACCTGAATTTAATTGTTTTACACTGCTTATATTACTATAAGGTTGCTGTTAGAATGCTGTCCCTGTTTTGTGCACAAAAAATGCACTTTCTCAGGGGTCTGGGACTGGCCCTTAAAGTATTTACTGCTATACAAACAGACAAAGGATAAAATAATTAAATTATTATGTTTTAAGAGCTTTCATGGAATAGTTCATTAGTTACTTCTTTAAAATACAAACAAGAAAAAGGAAAAAGGGCAGAGGCAACCAACAGAGTAAATAGCATCCAACAGCAGTGAGCAGGTTTCTCAGAGACTCCTTTGACTCTTTGGAGAGTTGTCTTTGTATTTTTCTGGTTGCTGAACAAGCATTACAATGAGTACAGGTTCCAAACCATAGCAGAGGCAACTAGTCAGATTGAATAAAGGAAACATAATAGAATGTATACCATCATAAAAATTTTGACTACACATCTGGGTTGACTGCCTTTTGCTTTTTCTGCATTCCTGGACATATGTTTCTCTAAATACAATGTCCATCAGTTTCTAATCACTTTGCCCTGGAGGCATCTGTAGCTTTCCATTTATTTATTCTCTAGAGGATGAATATCTTTAGTACCTAACATGACCCTCGCTGTGACCTGACTTGCAATGCAAGAACTTGTACTGAGGAAATTATGTGTTCTTCTAGTTCAATCGATGTCTTCTTTTGCTCTAACATGGCCAGCTGGAAACACTTTTGGAGAATGGATCCATTCAGAGGAAGAAGTGTTTGTACATTTAAATTGAGACAAGCTGCTCTTTAGGCACCAGATTTTAAATTGAACACTTGGGTTTGACTCTATTAGTCTGATGGGTTGAAAGTATTCTTTTTATTGCTATAGCCCTTTCAGTAGATGCATTTATGCAAGACCCAGCCTATATTGTAATCAGAACCACAGCTTTGAATGGTATTTTTCAACTTTTTGAGGACAGAAACAGAAATTAAAAAAAAAAAAAAAAGAAGAATCTGAAGTCCAGATGCACAACTACTAAGGAGATAAAGAATTCTCTTTCAACCTAACAAACTTTAATGAAAGACCTGAAATGTGGTCCAGCAAAAGATCATTGAATATTTTAGATTTCCAAGCAAAGTAGTCACAACACCAAGAACCCCACTCAGTTTTTAAGAGACAGTGGTCCAGAAGAGGGCTAGCAGGACTGCAGTCATGAACAGATCAAGCTTCTTTTTAGCTACAGCACTGGACTTGGGAAAATATATTTCCACTTACCTGTATGATATCTGTTTTAGGACTTTGGCCTTCCCATACTGATGCTTTGTAATAGCTTTGCTCAAATTTAGGTACATTGTCATTCACATCTTGAATCAAAATGGTCACTTCACAGAGCGCTGAATTCAAGCTATTTTCAGCCAAAACTGAAAAATGTATCTTATTTTTAACTTCATAGTCAAGAGATTTTGTCTCTTTTACTGTGATTGTACCTGGTTTATTAAAAAAAAATAAATCAAGATGAGACTTATGTAGTCAGGAAAACACACCCACAAATGCAGTTATGAAATTCCTAATGTTTGTGGTCTCCTTCACTGAATATGTGACAGAACTGCAGCAAGCTTCCCACTGCGTCCTTCCTCTGCCTAACATCACCCCCTGCATCCCAGTTATTGTACAAATCTCAAACAGCCCAGTTTTCACTAATCAACCACCACATGGGCAATCTCCTAAAACAAAGCTGATATACTTGCACAGGGATAGAGAGGAAGAAAGTGGCAGTGTGACATGTGCTCCTTGACATGTGACAATGAGCCAGCTGTGTCTGAAGAGACTCTTCTGGCCCACATCTGAGTGTGGCTATATCTAGCCCTACATCTGTATCCAAATCAGGCAAGAGCCATATCTATTTTTCTATCTGACTGACATAGAGGTAAAACACTGACTCCTTTTGATGCAGTGAGCATCCATGTCCTGCGCCCCCATTATTCTGTCAAAAATAATCAGTGAAAATTATTGAGACTACAAGCACAACTAGAAATGTCCACATTAAACATGAAATGTCCTTGGAACAATGACCATGGTTTTCTAATGTTCTAGGTAATATAGCAATATAGTTAAAATTCTTATAGAATCATTTAGGTTGGAAAGGACATTTAAGATCTTTGAGTCCAACCATTAACCTAAGTCTTCACTAAACCATGTTCCCAAGCACCACGTCTACATGTCTTTTAAATACCTCCAGGGATGGTGACTCAACCACTTCCCTGGGCAGCCTGTTCCAGTGCTTGACAATCCTTTCGGTGAAGAAATTTTGCAATTTGAGGCTGCTTCCGTTTGTCTTATTGCTTGTTACTTGGAGACCGACACCCACCTCGCCATAACCTCCTTGCAGGTAGTTGTAGAGATTGTTAAGATCTCCCCTCCACGTTCATTACATCTAAACATCAGTTCATTTCATTAGAATTCAAATTCAGTTTTGCATGGATTTTTCAGTAATGATGCCATAAATATTTATATCCCAAACCTGTGATAGCATAAGAACCCCTTTATTGCGCCTCTTCAAGGTAGTGCTTTTTAGTTTTTATTTTCCAAGATAAACAGCAATGGTTGGCTGTTGGTTATAGATCTGTTGCATCTTCAACATAAAGATTTCAAAGCTGACAGGTGTTCTCTCTTCAGCACAACCCTTACAAATTATCACATTCTGTATACAGTAAAAGCAAAATAGACAGTAGCAGAAGGAATACACTTCAGGATGACAGAGAGCAGCTGAAAGACTCTAGTGCAAAGTAGAGCAAATAATCATGTTTGAGGTACACCACCCAGAAGCAACAAGTGAAAGAACCAGAATTGCTCATTCTAGAGAAGTGCACACGAAGAAGAAACAGGGTAACAGTCTTCAAATATGTAAAGAATAGGTTTTCTGCCTCTGCCTTATGTCTACTGTTACTAAGTCAAGAAGTAATAAGCTTAACTTGTTTCAATAAACATTCAGATAAATATAAATAAAAACTTTCCAACTCCAAAGACTTGTACAGACTATTGAGAGGGTTTGCAGAATCGCTATCACTGGAGGTTTTTAAGAACATGACAGACAAACTCATGTCAGATTTAGGCAGAGCTGATTCCCCTTCTGTATCAGAGGACAGACTAGTTCATGTCTTTCGCCACTTCCTACTATACTTCATATGATTTGACGATAAATCCCCCTAGAATGCAAGAAAGTCTTCTCCAAAATGGCATTAATTAACATCAGAGCTTGAAAAGATAAGCAGAGTAGATCTTTGGCTGTTTAGAATACCTAAGATAGGAAGGGCATCAATGTAATTCAAAAGACTTCTACTACTGTAGAAACAATGGGTATAGAGTTACTGGTGTCAAAATTAATACTGAGGTAAGAACTGCTCTTAAAAAGTTCTGTAAGGCTTCACTTCAATTAATGTTTTCTAAGAAACAGAAGAAAGGTTTCAGAACAAAAGAAACAGAAGAAACCACAATAGCTCAAATATCTCAAAAGAAGTCTTGTAAAATCCACTGCTACAGAAATTCCACTATTGTCTGTGAAGAGTGCTTATGACACTCTTAAAAACATCAGTAACCACTTTTCATTTGATTTTTTTTTTTTTTGGTGGTGATACTTGAGAAGATTCCCTTTCTTGGGGATAAACTTGCCTGGGTCCAAGATGTTTTTTAAGACTAATCTTTCTAGCTTTATTTCAGTGAAACAAGAAAGACTTGGAAATCAACCACATGCACTTTAAGTGCCCCTCATCTAAATGAAAAAAAAAAATTTTAAGTGTCCATCAGCATCAAACATGATAGCTTTACAGAAGTACACCCCTTAATGCTTGGAGACATCAGAATAATTAACGATTGAAGCCTCCAGGAACTCAGGGAAAAAGCCATTTGTTAAGTGTACAACCTATTTACACTATTTCTGAGAAAACTGCTTACACTATGTCATCCCAGAAAGACTACAACTATTCAGAAGGCAAACTTGTAACCATAGAATTATAAAATCACAAAACGGCTAGGGTTGGAAAGGACCTCAAAGGTCATCAAGTTCCAACCCCCCTGCCACGGGCAGGGACACCCTCCACTAGCCCAGGTTGCTCAAAGCCTCATCCAGCCTGGCCTTGAACACCTCCAGGGATGGGGCATCTACAGCTTCTCTGCGCAACCTGTTTCAGTGTCTCACCACCCTCACAGTGAAAAATTTCTTCCTAATGTCTAGTCTAAATCTACCCTCTTTCAGATTATAACCTGAGCAGCTATGGTCTCTTATGCTCCTTAGATGAGAGCACATGCCGCTCTCCTGCTATCAGAAGCTCCTGACTGAAGAGCAGGTGAAAGCAGACCTGCTGCAGAATGCAAAAACAATCACCAAAAAAATAAGCAACCTTGATTTTCAGACTTGTCAAGGTTTACTTGAAACAAAGACTCAACAAGGGTCTAATGCCTCCTATCTTAGGACTGTTTTGGAGGATTATGTTTATTAAGTTTTTTCGGCAACTTTATGATGAGAAATGAGATGGAGTCTCAGCCTGTATCACAAAGCAATAGTTTATCAACTCCCAACACCTGGTGACCAATAGTGAATCAGAACTGAATGTTTTAAACAGCGGTACTCGTGTTCAATTTATTTCCACATCAAGTTTACAATAGTGCAGGTCTCTCCCCATCACTGGTTTTAGTAATGATATATTCATTGTAACAGGAGAGTAATACTTTAAGATATCTACCCCTTGTTTTTGCGGAAGGAACTTGCTCTGTTTTAGAGACCACACTCTTTAAGCTGCACACAGACACTTGAGAAAAATGTGTACTTATAAAATGTACCTGTAGTGGAGTTTATGGAGAATATGCTTTCCTTGTCACTGAAGATGCTGTACTTTATATTTTCTCCTGTAAATTTGCGTTCATAAGCTTCTACAGTTAGAAGTGATGTGCCTACAGAAGCAATAAGACAACATTCTCATCATGTCCCCTTTAGAAGGTTTTATTCTAATTTTATATTACTGTGATTAATAGCAGATACACAGCCAAACACCTACATACTAGGCTATGTGCTTTTTCATGAATTAAAATAGTAAACAATGAAAACAGCTCCTCTATGACTCTCACTGCATTACAACTTCATAGGCAAGGCACTGTCTATCCCTCCTTGTCCAGTAAATTACTCATCCAATCACAATTTCATCACTTGTCTAAGTAAAACGATGAGTTTTAATTTTTCCTAATTGCAAACTCCCATGTACCACTGCAATTACCTCTTACCTGAAGTTGTATGTATTCCTTTTATTCAGGTTATGCTGTCTTTGGTCATTTAAATCTCACCTTTTCATGAATTCTTTTAAAGGTAAATAGTCCTTCTTTTTGCACATCATAGGAATGCATGATACCCTTGAATCACCATAAAGAGGGGTTTTTTTCCTTTCATTTATTGGAATTCACTTTCTATTTTTTTACAATATTTTAAATGAAATAATCTTAAACATTTTAATTAGCCATCTTCTGACAGAGAGAATGAAAAAATGAAACTACATGCATAGCTATGTGTCAGTTNCTTCATTTATTTCTATTTTTGTACAATATTTTAAATGAAATAATCTTAAACATTTTAATTAGCCATCTTCTGACAGAGAGAATGAAAAAATGAAACTACATGCATAGCTATGTGTCAGTTCAAGCAGAATCCAAATTCAACGAAAAGCACAATGATTTGATGTAGAATACAAGACACATGAAATACAAATAGAAAAATGTGGAACTGAATACATTATCCTGCACAGAATCATCACGTTTAACAAAAATGTGGCTGGTTTAAAAAGCATTATCAAGATTTCCAAACAACTATTCTTTTCAAGTGAGTTCCTAAATCATTTGGCATATACAGCAGTTGATTTTAATGTATTTTAACTATTTAATTGTGACTGATTCCATGCAGCTGTGACGGAATGAGGTTAGTGTGCAACCTGAACTCTTCCAAACAGCATTGCAGACAACTAGCTATTTTCTTACATTAGAAAGGGCACGCTGTTCACCCTCAATGTCCTGGATGTCAGAGGAAGGGACTTCATCTTCAGTGTGAAAATGAGAAGAAATGTTGCTCTTCAACTATCTGCTACCTTTTTTATCTTAGCATTGTTGCTTTTTAATTTTTAAAACCAGGAAATTTTGTCTTTCATTTGCTCCTAAAACCTGACTGTCAAAAGCAAAAATATGCCGATTTTGACAGATACTATTTGCTGTACTCGTCAATAGATTTATATGATGTTTACTAGAAGAGTTCTGGAAGTAAGATCCAACCATTCAATATGTAAAGACTGATATGTACGCTGCACTGTCGGGTTTTTTTAGGAACTAAAATAAGGGGTTGTAGGTTGAATTTTCATTGCCAGGCAACTTTGATTTACTACAAAACCTGCAAGGGCAATCATTCACAGCATCCTCAGAGCAGAGTTAAAGATAAGAAAAAAATTCAAGGTCCAAAGAATGTCACTATTTATCTTCTAACGCTGTCAGAAGTCTTTTTTATTTCTTTGCTTGAATGTTTACGAAGAAAAACTACCAGAAATAAAGGAAGCAGCAGCATTTCTACTTGAATCCTTGTTTTTCAGGGGTTATGTTAATAAATGTTTGCTCTGGGTCCTCAAATCCTAATCCTTTAAGTTTCATATTTTTCATGTCGTTAAAATTGTTTACAACATCCTTTTGGCAGACAAAAATTTCTTCTCTTTCACAGAGAATAATTCATTCAAACAGTGAATTTTTAAAGTTCATTGTCAAAAAAATATGACCAAACTCTGAGGTCTGTTGAGGCACAAACAGGTCCTACACAGGGAAAAACCAAAGCCAGTACCCATCCTCTGGAGCTCACAATTTCAATTTCTGGCTGCAAAGCACACTGAAATGGCACGACGAGGATAAGACCAGCATTGAAGCTAGTGCAAGGAGGGAAGGAGATCAGGATCACAGCAGAAAGCTGTCAGATTGGCTTGAAAAGCTATGCAATCAACTTCTGAATTAGTTAAGAATAGTAAGGGAAGAGTGATTGAAAATGTTTATATTTAGAGTTTTTTTCAGTTCAATCACCACTCGATTGCATTTGAAAGTACCTCAAACTGCTTTACATAGCCTACACACCAACCTTTACATTATGCCTGCTGACTCAAAACTAAAGCATGGCAGCATGGACAGTATTTGCCTACCTGGCCAAATAGGCTCAAAAATATATGCTGTATTCTGTATTAGGACATAACATATACACCAGAACTGAGCCACTCTATCACCATATCAGTTTTTTCTTCTCTCTTCTGTACTCATTTCCGCTTAGTCTCTTCTCTCCTCCTTTGTCATCTAATCCTGGTTCATCCTTGTCATTATTTCTGGAGACCTCTTATCGCTCATGAAAGAAAAAGTTAACTGAGCACAAAGAGGAAAAGGCACAGAATAAGAGGTTATATATTTTCTATCTGTTAGGAAAAAAATAGAGGAGTCAAGTTTTACTGGTGAATCTGTCTCCAAGGAAGTGTTATGCAAACAACCATTCAAGTGGAAGCTTGGTGAATAATAAACGTTTCTTACCCTCAGGAGACTGCAGTGACTTGATTATTTATTGACTGGCTTCTAAGTGCCTGTTGTAATGCAGTTTATAATATTTAAAGACCTTAAATATTCAATATTAAACAAAATGTAGAAGAATGGGGTTTTCTGAAGGTCACCAAACTTGGAGGTCAAACACTTGAAGAAAATCTGACCACAAGGACTAATTCCTGAGGCACTCACCCAATTGACTAGTTTAGACTAAATTAAAGCTAAGGACCCTTGGCTTTGGCTTTTGTCATTTATACTATTCAGATTTTTTGATTCTTTTAAAAATAAATGTAGAACTTTCCCACCCTATTAGTGAAGGTAGAAATAAAATTAGGAGGAAAAGCCACATTTATTAATGCCAGTTCTACAAATAATCAGTACGTAACATAAATCTCCCCTGGACTGAATACACCGGTTCCATTCATATTTGAAGGGGTCCCAGGATCACATATATCCTGTAAGACAACTTCTATGAGAGTTTTAATTATAATCATGCTTTTTTCCCACTGAAATGTAAAATATTTGATATTTACTTATGCTTATATAAATAAGAAAATACTAAAACCAGAGCCAAAACAGTATTAGTTTTTGGTAAAATCTCTCATACTCTTAAAAGAATTTAATCTTCTTAGCAAAGAGACTTTTATTAAATATACAAACCAACATTTTGGGATGAAACCCTCCTGTTTACCCTGAAGCTTTGCTGAATTTCCTTTAATCAAAACAACTTAAATTGAATCTTATTTATATTTTCTATAGATTGAAGAGGAGAACATGTGACTATGACATTCTGATACCCTAGCTCCTAGGGGTATTTCTGTAATTTCTGCCTGTATTGTCTATCCTGACCCAGGAATGTATCCACCCTTAGGAAAATCTAAGATCAGATCAGTTTATCTATTGCCATAAAGCTCTGATTTTTATTTTCTTTTTTTTAGACTTAACAAAGCCTATCTTCCCTCTTATTTTTCTTAACAAGAAAGAAATTTTAATGCAGGATTAATGCAGGTTAATCCTATCTCTCCTGAAAAGACCAAAACCTCGGGGCTTTGACCTTACTCCTCCGGGAAGCCTGGCAAACAGGTTCTCACAACACCTTCTAAAAATACAAGCCTGCTGCAGCAAGGCAGAGACAAAACTGAGAGCCCAGAGCTCGCTTCTGGTAACACCCTGGTCTCTCCACTTTCTGGGCAACCAGAATTGAGGACCCCCATACATCACCACAATTGACTCTCCATGGATAGATCAGTGAAAGGACATAACACAAGAGATTAACACACACTGCTGTGACATCCAAACTGCATCTTCTGGAAGCAGCAATTCCCACAGGGCAGACTCTCCTTTGCAAAATGGCACACGAACTAATTACTGTACAGTCCTGACTCTAGTAGAAGAGGGCTTGGAGACCTCAAGGTATGTGAGACTCGCATTCACAGAAAGATTCAGTTTTAGGGTGCCCAAAACTGCTTGTAAATCCTGGTCAAATTTATCAAATAAAACACATTTTTAAAATGTCAGGACAAATGTCTTTAGGGATTTGGGTTTTTGGTTTTGGCGCTTTTTTTTTCTGCATTTGTAGTAGAAACAATAAATTAAACATTGGTTTAAAAAAGAAAATTGAACACTAAAGAACTTCTTATCCCACAGGTTCTGTACTCAGACTGCTCAAGTATGGAGCAAAAGGGAAATAAAGGAGACTGAATCTACATCTTTCATATCTCAGGAGTGTGAGTCCTTAAACCACCAGGCTACTCCATGCTCCACTCTTTCCTGTTGGAAGCCTTCCACTGTTTTTTGACAGACAGTGAGAGAGCTAGAAAGGATGCTCCAGCTCAGTGGTTTGATCACTCATCATAACTTTTAAAAAATAGCCTGAAACCAAAATATTTAATCTATGGTTAAAAAAAGTCAATTAAAAATATTTTTAACAAGACCTTATTAATTTTATTTTTTAGTAAGACCTTATTGCCTATTTTCAATCTGTTAGTTGAAACACCAGTAATATTCACAGCATTATCTCTACCTTAAAATACGCTGCTGAAAATTTGGCTTGTAGTCCCAAATAGCAACAGAGGAAGGAATGGCTGAGCAATCACAGCAGTAACTACTCCAACAGCCACCTTCACCCTTAGTTCTCTATTCTGTTTTTAATTATCCAAGAATATTGATTGGTTTTCCAGAATTATTAACACATTTCTTTTTTACTGATTCCTAATCAAATACATAGGCTGCTACTCAAGATTTAAGAATACACTAGTCTCACGACACCCTTAGAATATAAAGGAATATTGCTTTCATTTTACTGAGGGCAATTTGAACTATAAAGAGGATAAATGACTTGTTCAAGGTGAACCTCATGAGGCACTATCAAGAATATAGTGCAGGTCAGATCCCTAAATATGTCTAGTCAATTGTACAGTGGATTTGTGGGCAGAAAAATGTGGAAGACACTCCCTTCTGCTCTCATTAGGATGAACCCATCCCCTGAAGCAGGAAAAGGTACTTACCGTATCTAACTGGCAGGAGGCATCACTGCAAATACTCTCTGAATTACAAAAAGTAGAGCAGTAATTTTCATCATTATACCAAACAAAAACAAATAAATCTGTAAGCACCTTGTGATTTAAGCTGGTTTGTCTATAGGTAGCATTCAATAGCACAGGCTCTACCTACAGCTACACTGTACAAGCCTGTCTGAGTGACAATGTACCACAGCCTCCAAACTTCTCACCCCTTTGCCCCAACACTACCATCCATTCTCCTTCTCCTGGAAAGTTCAAAAACTTCAGAAAGGTTTCAGAGTACCTCTGAAAGCTACTTCAGTTCAGGAAGGGTTTTGAAAAAACAAGAAATGTCATTCTGCAAAAGGCACACACCACTCATCTGAGCTTGTGTGCACTGACAAGTAAAACAATGAGTAAATGCTGTCCACCAAAAGTTATTTTGCTGGAAGAGCAAACCTGCTGCTGATACTCAGGACTTCCCATGCTGAGGGGTGGAAACACACTACCTTGGACAAAGGAGATTTCTGTTTAATATGAGCAACACTGTTGTAAGTGGGCAGCAGACTCGAGAGACAGACAATGCCTACAACTAACAGAGCATGATTCTTTTTCACTCTGGTGAACTAGAAAAGGGCAGATGGGTATTTTCTTCGTCTTAAATCCACTTTTCTCTGCTGTTGCACTGCAGCTGACTATTCATTACAATTACAATTCCAAAAGAAGGGGAAATTGGCAACTTCAAGAACACAAATTGGGAGTTGAAGCCCACCTGCTGCACTGTTCTCAGGCACGCTTGCTTCATACAGTCTATGGCTGAATGAAATCTCCTCCTCATGTTCCTCTGTAAAGATAATGACCATAGCTGTGGCTGTTCGAGGTGGGATGCCTTGATCTGAAGCCATCACTAGCAGCTGAGTACTTAAGTCCTTGGAAGACAAGGGCTCCTGAAGAATGATGTCACCTGTCTTCATGTTGATCTGAAATACAGTTTTCACTGTCATCAAACTATAGACAACAGCTCCATTTGGCCCCAGATCCATGTCCTCTGCTCTCACAGTGGCTACTGTCTCATTCACAGCTGTTTCAGCAGGCACTAAGGCCCTGATAGGATTCTGCAAAAAAATGGGATCGTTGTCATTGACATCATCAATGTGCACCACAACCCTGACAGTGGTGCTTCTTGGTAAATGGGTGCTACAGTCGCTTGCCACAACCCGAAATGTATACTGGGATTTGGTCTCCCGGTCCAGTGCCTTTGTAGTAACTATAGACCCCGTTACACTGTCAATAGCAAATGCTCCGAAGGTATCGTCAATCAGGGAGTAGGTAACTTCGCCATTCAGGCCATCATCTTCGTCAGAAGCAAAGAGGTCCAGGACTGCTGAGCCTTCCTCTAAGTCTTCTCTCACAGATGTTTGATACTGGGTTTTTGCAAACAACGGGTTATGGTCATTTTCATCCAAGACCATTAGATAGAGCTGTGCAGTGGAGCTTCTTGAGGGGCTGCCTAGGTCATGGCACTCAATCACAAGAGTGAAATTGCTGACGTCTTCTCTGTCTAAACTATGAGTGACCAGCAGTTTTCCTGAGGTGTTATTTAGTGTGAAGTATTCTCCAACATTTCCACCTTTCAAATACACAAAATAAAAAAAATGATCACAAACCATTGCTTTTGAAAAAAGAACCCCTTGTGAATACTGCTGTGTTAATTGCAATAACATGATCAAATTGTTCATACAGCTGGTATGCTCATGTGCCTTTTGAATATTTTATTCATCTTATATGAATTAAAACCCGCATTTCATTTAGATCAGTGGGTAGCAATGACAGTAAATACAGAACATCAT
Organism: Syrrhaptes paradoxus; assembly: GCA_013400615.1. NCBI lineage: Eukaryota > Metazoa > Chordata > Aves > Pterocliformes > Pteroclidae > Syrrhaptes > Syrrhaptes paradoxus. The sequence continues at coordinate 318,619 of VZTO01025885.1, forward strand.
ATCAATTTACAGAGTGGTTATTTTGCCAGATGCATGTCTTTTTTCCCAAAGCAGCACACCTTATAAAATCTCCTGCAACTATGCTGCTGCACAAAATGACCTCTCCCCAACCTTACTTACAAATTCCAGAAACCTATAAAGCATTGCTGACAATTGTAATTACTTGTTCCTTGTCCTCTTCTACAAACCTGTCTCTTGGAACTGAATAGTTGTGCAAGGTCTTGATTTGGGGGTGTGGGGAGGGGGAGATAATATGAAACAGTCAACAGAAAAGTCAGCGCTCTTAGTAACAGTGGCATACATACTTTATAACATGTAGAAAGACCAAAGGTAACTAAATTAAAGATCATAAAAGATCATTAAATTAAAACCAAGAAAACATAAAGGAATTCATAACTGTTTCTTCAAAGAAAAATGCGTTGGCTGTTACCACAGTAGCTATCTGCCTACATTTGAACTATTGCTGAGAGCCACAGACAAAAGCAAGCACAGCAAACTTGTATTTGTGCAAAGATATTACTGGAGACTTTGAACAGCTGTGGAGCTTACATTGGCATAGTGGACACTGTGAGAGTTTGCAATATGAAAAACAAGTATGACATTACTAATTGCTGGGTGAAAGCAGCTCTCATGAAATAAAATAAAATAAATAAAATTAGATTAATTCTTGTACTTATTTGCAAGGGTGTATTTACATTCAGAACTTCACCACTATAACAAAAGGGACAAAATTATGCCTTTGCGATTAATGTCTCCTTCCAGCATTTGGTATTTTTTGTTTTTCTTTTCTATAGTATTTCAAACCCAGAAAGCAGACAAAGTTTGCATGCAAAGTGCTTATTAATGCTGACAAAGAGGTGAAAGATCTTTCACCGCACCCCCTCCCCCCCATAAAAGAAGCATGTGGACAAGATGGGAGGCCAGGTAAAATCAAGACTAGTCTAAAACTTGGACACCACTGTTTATATACTTCCTGATTCGAACTAACAAAAATGATGGAGTGTAACTTACCAATTATTTTGTATCTTAGAGCTCCGTTATTGCCAGCATCCATATCCACAGCCCGGGTAATGTGAATGACAGAAGGCTGTTGGTTCTCTGGAATACGGATCTCAGAGGCAGGAAGAAGAAATGTGGGAGAGTGATCATTTTCATCCAGCACTCTGCAGATAACTGTCACCGTGCTCGACAGTGACGGGGTTCCACTATCTTGAACCAAAACTAAGATTAATAAAAAGAAAATAAATTTTATACAGTGGTTGTGGGTGTAACAATAGATACTTCTTAATAATATCAGAATAGCAGAGTTATTTGTGCTATGCAAAAAGCATGTGCTCTTCTGATCCTGAAAACCTTACCATTTCCATCTAATTCAGATAAAATAAAAAAGGTAACACTGGTGGTAACACCACACCCATTCCCACTTCCCATTTTACAGGAGCCCACAGGTATTTCACACTGTTACCTTTAATACTGAAAACCTCCTGGGTTTCCCTGTCCAGTGAGGCAGTTGTTCTGACTTCTCCACTGTCAGAATTCATCCTGAATTTCTCATAACCGGCTCCTGGTAAGATTTCATAGTGAAGCAAGGAATTCAGTCCTTAAAAGCAGAATGGAAGTCTTGGTAAGACACAGTCACTGTCCTCACATTCAGGTCTACAGATTTATCTCTTTCTTCTATCCCTCCCCAACCTGGGAAATGGGTTAGGGCTGAAATTATTATTTTTAATGCAATGAATGACTGCTTCTTCATTAAAACAAAAGTCTCGTCCAGCTGCTGCTTTGTGCCTAAGTTTTCTAGCCACTCAAAGTGACCCCAGCAACATTTCTTGGCACTTAAGGCATGTCTCCAAGCAAGCTGACGTATCAACATGGTGCAAGAGAGCATTAACTTAAGACCATGGAATGCACATGTTTGTCTCCTGCCCTCCCTGAGGTAGTTAATTTATGTCTGAACAGGATGTCCGGCAGAGTACTGGGCTGCTCGGTAGCTCTGGTTCTCAACTTCACTTGGAGCCAATGCAAGTACCTCTGTACAGTACGACACTAAATAGTAGAAACATTCAGAGAAAACATCCACTTCTTGGCATGCCCACAAAATATTCGTAATACTGAGCAGGCAGGTGTCTAAGTCCCATCAGGACTCACAGGGTAGCCAGCTCCTAGTTGTCTTCAACAGAAAAGCCAGTTTGGTGGACACTCCCACAGCCCACCTCAGGCCTTCTAGGCAGCTCCCACTTGCAGCCAACTCTGAAATGATACTGCTTGGATTCAGAAAGTCATGCAGGATTTCCAGAAAGTAGGGTTAAAGATTTTCCTTTCCTCCAAGATTTTCTGAATGCCAATTCCATTCAGTTACTATTTAGACCCACCATTTGTATATAGTACAGGGATATTAGCCTTCTTGCTTTTCTCTAGGAAATAGTAGGCTAAACTTGTACAGGCCTTTAAAAACCTTTCTTTCAAAGCTGCCCACCTGCATTGAACAGGAAATGTGACTCCACATTCTTACCTATTATGGTTATAAAATAATGTCTTTCATATTTCTTCTAGTTTCAACACCCTCCTGAGGAAAGTATAATGTAATCTCCACCACACGCATATTAACTTTAATAAGTTTAATCCTACATTCTACTTGAAGGGCTTATACTATTGTGCTTTTGGTTTCTTGTTTTTTTCAAAATTTTGCAAGTTTCATTGAATCATTCTGCGTTTTTTTTCAACTAACAATCATCCTTTTAGTAGTACAGGTACAGTCAGTGCACCTGGAAAGCTCCAGCACTCCTCGTCATACCAAAACTGCTGCTCAGAGCTAAACACTGCCTGACTGTTCCCATCTGTTGCAGTAGAAAACAAGACAATATGCACTGGAGTTGGTGGAGAAACACCAGTGTGAGAAAAGAAACAGAGCCTACAGCTTTCAGCATCCATGACTTCTTTTGTTTGCCTTTAAATAGCTTTGCTAAATTGTTAACAATGCTACTGAAATTTGTTTGAAAGAATTATTACTGTAAATGCATTTGTACCTAAACTACGTTCAGGGAGGGACATATACACGAGTAAATAGCAGAAGGAAAATGAATTATATAAATCCTCTAGCCTTCCAGAAGAAAGGAGAAAAATCACAGCAGTAAGGACAATCAAAAAGAATATCTTGAAAATTTAAGGTTACCAACACAGACTATCTGATCTTCCCATCTTAGATACCATTCAACTACATTTAAGAAGATAGTTTCAGGTCTGTCTCCATTTAGCTATCCTTAATCATCCATATATTACAGATGGAAAAAACAACACATGACAGTGCAGGGCTGATATTAACTATTAGCCTTTGATCTGGAACTGAACTGCTTCAACCCAGTGCATTCACTGGCAGATTCCTCAATGGACATTATCTACAGACACTGCTGAAAAAGCACATGCTGCCATCCAAGTTGACTATTCACACGCTGTTGAAATTAAAACTTTTAACCCTTAAAGCACACAGATACGAAACACCCTCACTACATTTATTTCCCAAGTACTTACTGCCTCCTTTCTCATATCCAGCTGCTAGGAGTGGGAGAAAGCTGCACACCCTGTCCAAGAGAGGAGCATGATGACTCCATACATTCACATCCCATGGCACAGCAGCTGACACATTTGCACTTGATAGTGCAGTAGTGCCAGTCACATTTTGAGGGCTGAATTTACAAACTGAAATGAGAAATCAACTATTCCTCCTGCACATTACAAGCTGGAAGAGGAGCTAAGCCCCTTCCTTGCCACTAGCCAGTGGCAGGGACCCCCTTCCCCGCAGACCAAATGGCAGGGTGGATGCATGGTGCCCAAGCTACAGCCAGGGAAAAGCTTCAGCCCCTTTCCCATTCCTCCACCGCAGCATGGGCAGCCCCTGCACTTCCACAGCTTCTTGGAAGCAGCAGCCATGGCATTGCACCATGGATACACCTAGTGCCAACGCTGGTGAAGAAGCCATGGAAACAAATGCCGACACCTCAAATCTAGGCTCAGGTTTCATCTTTATAATACTAGTGTTGTTAAGACCATGACAATCCATGAATATGAGCAAGACAAAATGCCTAGTGGATAGCAGTAAGCCCCATCTTATAACTCTGTCAGAGATCCCTATTAACCTTCCGAGATTTTTCCCCTAAGGCTCCAGACATAACTATTGGCCCAGCAAGGTGCACATCAGCTTAAAAGCAGACCTTGACAAATACTAGTTCAGTTCATTCAGAGCTTCTGCAAAGACAGATCTCAAGACAAACCCATGACCTATCTTGCATATGTTGCAGGTGCATTTGCTTTCCCGTGCAATTTTTTTTTCCCAGGATTTACTGGTATTACGCATGTCTTTGCACTTGTATTTGCATGGGTATTTACTTGCAATGTCAGCCTTGGGTGAGGCAGAGAGCTCCCACAGTGTACAAGGACTTAAAGAAAGTGAGGCAACGAAGAGTTGCAGTAAGTGCAGCTCTTGTAATGTACAGGAGGGAGTCAGCTGAACAAGAAGTTTTATGGATATGTACATGAAAGAAAACCATTATAAGGAAAAATTTTAGTAGTTATTTCCAGAAAAAGACCTTTTGAACTGGAAGCAAGCTTAAAGCTTGGGTCAAACACAAAGATGGTGACAGCTGCTTGCCTTCCCTCTTCTCTTTGCAGGGAAAGAAGTAGAAAGACAAATAAAACAAAAAAGTTGATGATGGGTGCAATTGTCAGTAAAAATTATTCCTCCCTGTGGTCAGTCAGGGAACACATGAAGTGGAAAAAAAAATAATTCTTTGATGGGAGCAATATTACTGGGATGTAAACAGTAATTTAAAGAGCAAATAAAAATAATGTAAAAAATGTGACGTAAAAAATAAAGGACACCATGAGGGGAGTTGTCTTACCCCAAAATTCTGTTCCAAAAACATAAGAAAGGGGAATAGTGTTATATTTATATGACTCCTATATAAATCCTGTTTTCTTACATTACGAGCATCACTTCAGTATTTGTTTGGAATAATACTGTAACATGCATATGACATGAGGCCAAATCACGCAAATGTGAGAAAAAGACCCAACAGAAGAACTGTGGTTACTGGAAAATGTATTTTAAAAAATTTTTAAAAAGCAGGAAGGAAACATTGGCCACAACAGTGCTCCAGCCCAAAGTGTCTGCACAGGCAGGCGCACACTGTGCCACCCAGTACACTTGGAATGCCTCTCCCCTTCACTCTGCCAAGCCACCCCTGTTCTCCCCTCCCAATGGTTCCCACAATTTCCCTTCTGCTGTATTTCCCGCAAGATGTGCAATAAATAAATATAAGGGATGCAGAAAGGAGGGAGAGGAATTCAAACAAATTCCCACTTCTGCTATCTTGCAAATTTTTACTTCAAAGACTGCCTTTTTTTTTTTATGGTTGTGATCCACAGAAGAAAGAAAATACTTGTAGGAGTGACATACAGAGGTAGAATATAACACAGCTCAGCTGTCACAGGGATTTTCACAAACAGGACTACCCACCCATTCCTAATTTCTAAATACTTTACATACCTGTGGGAGAATGTCTCTTCTATAGAGCACCTCTCCTGAGCATCAGCCTTTTGTAATGAATACGTGCTCTACATTAAAATAACAAATCTTACTGAATAGAGAAAACTATTTTGCTAACAAGACATTGTTTTATCTATTTTTTGGCTAGAGCAACCTTAAACAATTCTAAAGATGTGCAGAAAGTGAGCCCACAGTAAAAAAAGTCATTCACAGAGCTGAGACAACCTTTGGGCCAATTGCAGCAGTACTGTAATATTTCATTCTCTTTCCAGATTTCATCTTTACTGTAGACCACAGACTCTGGGTAACTGCTTCATGTTACACCAACTGTATGCACTGTAGGTGGTATTACTTAAGATATGATCCTCTCCGGCACACAGGCTACCTGCAACATTGTATGCATTTTAGATATTTCAAAAGAGCAGGTAGTTAAAGAACTGGAGGGATTTTTTTGTTGCTCAGCAAAGACCCTCTCACGTTTAGCCCTTGCCTGTGATTCAAAGAGCAGAGGAACCACCCCTTCTTACTCATTCATTGTGTACGTTCAAAAAGCAACCTATTAACATTCTTGTGTACGGAAAATCATATTTGAAATCCAGAGCGGCTTCCACGATCCCTCCACAGCTCAACTAGCTGGAAAATCTTAGGTGACAGTGCCCCTCTCTGGTCAGAAAAGATGAGTGCATATTGCCGGGTCTGTTACAAAACCAGGACCATTGGCTAATCAACGATTTAAAACTATTCAGAACGTTCAGACTGAGAGAAACAAAATGTTCAAGTATTAACTTTAATCGAGTTGAACATTATTGGCTGATTTATAACCAGAGCACATGGACTATTTTCACATGAAAGCTACAGTACGCTGAGCTACTCTGCATCACCCAAGTGCGCATTTTACATTTAATACACCAGTCAGAGCTGAAGCTGGCTCTGAGCACAAGTCATGATACCTCCAAGCCCTGAATAAAGGTTGAGAGTCTGAACCAACAGCCATGTTTTGAAACTCAGAACTTTACATTACCTTGGAAAAAAGCACAATGACTGTACACAGAAGTACAGCAGGCAGCAAGATTTGATCAGTTTACTATGGTCCACAATGAAATTAACAGTGAAAAGACAGAAATTACCTGCATCTCTGTCCACAGCTTCCACCTTTATGACAAACTCCCCTGGATCTTGGTTTTCATGAACTGCAGTCTCATAAAGTTGCTTCAGAAATATTGGTCGCTCATCGTTCACGTCAAGAACAATGATGGTTAGAACCTGCATGGCAGAGAGAGCCGGGCTGCCATCATCAAGAGCCATCATTGTCAAACTGTAGCGCTCCTGAATCTCACGGTCCAGAAGCTGGGCTGTAGTTAGGACTCCTATTACAACAAAGGAAGAAGGAATTAAAAGGGTATTTTGGTCCAGGTTAGGAACCCAGTTGTTCCAGCACTCGCAGCTTCAGTGTAGCATCACAGCATACACTGTGCCCAAGGTAACCACCTTGAGGAGAACAGGTTGCTGGTAAAGCACCATAGTAATGTGGTATCTCAGTATTGCCTTGCATGAGCTCCCAAATATTACTGTGGGAAGCAAAGTACAAGAAACCCCAGAGAACAGAAGTTACTGTACCTGTGATTTTATCCAATGCAAATGCTTTGTTTTCATTGCCTGAAAGAATGTGATAGGTAACTTGTCCATTTCTTCCCTCATCGGGATCCTCTGCAATTATGCGGTGCACAGGGAAGCCCACCTCCACATCCTCCATGACATAGGAAACCGGTGAAGATGTAAAACTGGGACTGTTGTCATTGATATCCAAAATAACAATTTTCACAGCCTGGGAAGCAAGTTTCCGATCAGTCAGATTTATTGCCTGGTCTGTTGCAGACACTGTAAGGATGACATAGCGAGTAACCTCCCTGTCTAGTGGAAAAGCCGTGGTCAAGGTACCATATGAAGGGTGAATAAGAAATGGATTTTCACCCATGCTATTCATTTCCAGGGAATATTGTACTTTGCTGTTCAGAAAACTGCCATCGCCATCTTTTGCATTGAATGTGTAAACCAGAGTGCCAACAGGTACATTTTCCTCTATGCTGATTACTACAAAGTCATCTTGAAAATATGGAGAATGATCATTCTGATCCTCTACATCGATGCTCAGGAAGACAGTGTTATTCTGTGGAGGATTATTATTATATTCCTTTATAATAATTTGCAAAAGGAAATGTGAAGCTGTTTCATAGTCAAGTTCCTTGGAAAGAAAAAGGTCTCCTGTCAAGCTGTCTATTTCAAAATGAACATCATCATCATCTTCAGCAATACTGTAATGAAGTTTCCCGTTAGTCGTCAGATGATTATCAGGCCACTTCAAAGAATTCAACACTTGTGCAGGTTTAAAATTTTCAGGTACAACCAAGTGCTTGAAATCTTGCAAGAAGTCAGATCTCCCATTGGGAAGCGGGATTACCTGCAACAAAAGCACAAAGACTACAATATTTTCCCATTATTATTATTATTATTATTATTGTTATTATGAATAGTGTGATGAAAATTGTTTTCTTTAATTGAGAGTTTAATCACTTATTACTCGTGACTATATTGATGTTAAGTATGCCTCAAAACCAGAAAACCAACTCAATATACTCCGTAAGAGTTCAAATAGTCCTTGGCCAGTCATTCTGTAGCTGTAATATTTAATTCTCATGTTATAAAAGGGACAAGATTGTCTCTCACCCTCAGAATCACAGAAGTCCAAAGACAGATGATTCGAACACTGTCATCTCTGCCCCTACTCCGAAGCACTTCAACGGTATTTCTATGTAGGACAGCATCACAGGGACAGACATGACAGAGAAAGCACGGTACATCATGCAGTTTGCCAAATATAAACAGGTAGCTTGTGTTCGTGAAAACAGCAGTCTCAGTGGTGTGCAGCCTGTCATAAAGGAGTGCACAGGCAGCCTGGACAAAGCAGCCCCACTGCAGCTGGATGAACAGCAGGTGGCTGGCTGCAGAAAGAGCATACGCTGGATTTCGCACTCCATACAGAGCACAAAGGAATGAGCTATTATGCAGGGTTACAGAGACAAGATTTAGAAAAGAGAGTAACATAGTGGAGAAAAAAAAAGCATCTACTCTCTCCCCCAATTTCAGTCCCTCCTGATATTTGCTTTTCATTCTGCCTACGTGGATATTTTCCTTCTCTTTTCCAGTGTTCATAATGACTGCCTACTAAAGCACAAACATCACATATTTGCAAGATAACCCAGAATGCTGCTGTGTAAAACTACCACGNAGGATTATTATTATATTCCTTTATAATAATTTGCAAAAGGAAATGTGAAGCTGTTTCATAGTCAAGTTCCTTGGAAAGAAAAAGGTCTCCTGTCAAGCTGTCTATTTCAAAATGAACATCATCATCATCTTCAGCAATACTGTAATGAAGTTTCCCGTTAGTCGTCAGATGATTATCAGGCCACTTCAAAGAATTCAACACTTGTGCAGGTTTAAAATTTTCAGGTACAACCAAGTGCTTGAAATCTTGCAAGAAGTCAGATCTCCCATTGGGAAGCGGGATTACCTGCAACAAAAGCACAAAGACTACAATATTTTCCCATTATTATTATTATTATTATTATTGTTATTATGAATAGTGTGATGAAAATTGTTTTCTTTAATTGAGAGTTTAATCACTTATTACTCGTGACTATATTGATGTTAAGTATGCCTCAAAACCAGAAAACCAACTCAATATACTCCGTAAGAGTTCAAATAGTCCTTGGCCAGTCATTCTGTAGCTGTAATATTTAATTCTCATGTTATAAAAGGGACAAGATTGTCTCTCACCCTCAGAATCACAGAAGTCCAAAGACAGATGATTCGAACACTGCCATCTCTGCCCCTACTCCGAAGCACTTCAACGGTATTTCTATGTAGGACAGCATCACAGGGACAGACATGACAGAGAAAGCACGGTACATCATGCAGTTTGCCAAATATAAACAGGTAGCTTGTGTTCGTGAAAACAGCAGTCTCGGTGGTGTGCAGCCTGTCATAAAGGAGTGCACAGGCAGCCTGGACAAAGCAGCCCCACTGCAGCTGGATGAACAGCAGGTGGCTGGCTGCAGAAAGAGCATACGCTGGATTTCGCACTCCATACAGAGCACAAAGGAATGAGCTATTATGCAGGGTTACAGAGACAAGATTTAGAAAAGAGAGTAACATAGTGGAGAAAAAAAAAGCATCTACTCTCTCCCCCAATTTCAGTCCCTCCTGATATTTGCTTTTCATTCTGCCTACGTGGATATTTTCCTTCTCTTTTCCAGTGTTCATAATGACTGCCTACTAAAGCACAAACATCACATATTTGCAAGATAACCCAGAATGCTGCTGTGTAAAACTACCACGAGACAAGGTGCTTATAATTCTGAACTTCTTTTCTTTAGCTTAATTCCCTAGATTCTCCCAAAATTGTTTTTTTCAAAGAAACTAAGTATCTAGCATAACTTTTCTATCTGTATAACATAAACAAGTACCTGGATGTAAACAGCCGCATGTCCTTGAAGTGAAGGCATCCCCTCGTCCCTGGCTGTGACCATCATTTTGTAGTCTGATCTCTCAGCATGTGACAGAGAGCAGGTTGTTCTTAACTCTCCACAGACAGCATCAATCTGGAAGTATTTTACATCCTCTTCTGCAGGGAAAAAAATGGATATCAGTTATTGCAGATCTCTTTAGCTTGCCTCCATAGTACTGAACATTGTATTTAGCAGTAAAAAAGAGCAGGACCCAGAGGAAAGGGAACCTGCTGCACTCATTTGGATCTCCCTGGCTCATTTGGTTCACCTCTTCTTCCTTCACTAAGTACGCAGTTATTATAAACCACTTACTCTGGATTTAGAAAGCTACAGAGAGAAACACCATGAAGTACTAAAGCAGCTCATTGATCTTGTACCAACATTGTTCACACCAATGGTGTGTGCATCCAGGAGAGCAGCAGACACACAAGTTGTCAGGCAGGGCCAGAGAAAGAATTAAGTCTTAGTTTCTGCACTGGCATGAAGGGTCAAGTAAATTATGCTAGCTACACAGTTGGCTCATGTCCCTCAAAGACTACGGGTCAGCAAAGAGCCCCATCTACCCCTAAGACACCATAATTGCAGCGATGCCACCTGTCCTGCCTGTGCTCTGAACCAGGAGCTAACTAGGGGTAACTAAAATCTTACAGTAAATTCTTGCAGAGCAATATGTGTGTATTGGAAATTGAAGTTTCATCCTTCATCAAGGACTGGCTGTATGCTAATAACAAGCAACTTCTAATTAAAATTACTACCTGTAGCTATGCCGTATTACATTTACCCTAGAGTTTCAAAGAAAAATTCTACCACAGAAGACTAAATAGCTTTTTGTGACTTCGAATCACAGAATCAGTTAGGTTGGAAAAGACCTGTAAGATCATCGAGTCCCATCGTAAACCTAACACTGCCAAGTCCACCACTAAACCATGTCCCCAAGCACCACATCTACATGCCTTTTAAATACCTTCAGCGTGGCTGCTCAACCACTTCCCTGGGCAGCCTGTTCCAATGCTTGATAACCCTTTCGGTGAAGAAATCTTTCCTAATATCCAATCTAAACGTCCCTTGGCACAACTTGAGCCTGCTTTCTCTCATCCTATCACTTGTTACCTGGCAAAAAAAGATCAACACCCACCTCCCCCATTTCCAAGAAATGCAAATTACCCTCCAATTTTTACTAAAATAGGAAAGAATCTTTTACTCGGTATACCTCACCAGAAACAGAAAATTGACTTTGTCATAACTACTTATTCTTTAAAATACTACACAAAACGACTGCTGCTACGTAAATTTTTAGTGAGGTGTACTAGTGGGTTAAACAAAGTCATACAGCATAACAGCTGCTATTCCAATAGCAACTGTGGAAAAAATAAATTCAGTGCAGATGTGCTACACAAGACACCCGTAAAGAACTGCATTTCCATAGGCATCCAAGTGAGCATGAACCTGTTTATGTTCTCCAAATCTGCACACGTAAATTAGCTAGCTGCACATACAGATGTTCATTTTTACATTCAGTCGCCTTACCTGCAACTGTAAAATATTTTCAACTGTAGCATTTGAACAAACACCAAGCCGGCTAGATAGAAAACAGGGTTTTCACAATCAACAAATAAGAGTTTTTTCCAATATTGTTCTGCTACTTCTGACTACAGTTTTCTAATGCTCCATGAGTCCCTTCTGGGTTGACTCATGTGAAGTCTGGAACATAACGAGGAAATTGCCAACAAAAGGAAACAATATGTAGAGACAATTATATTGAATGAGACAGTTCTGCATTCTGCATTTTTCATGATAGTTTAAAAATATTAATGCTGTTATATTACTGTTTTCATAAATAGCTTTCTGTTACTTTCCAGGTTTAGGTCCCAACAGTATGCCTGCATTCACAGATATGCTATTTTGTTCCATATAATGTTTCATGACACAAAATCCCAGCTAAGCAAAAGGCAGAGGAGATATGAAAAACAGAACACACAATGTGAATTGCATGCATATATTTTTAACATTTTGCTAAAAACTGACATTTAAAATAACTGGTCAGGAGACCTAACAAGACAAAACAGCAAACAGAAGTGCATGAAAATTATTCCCTTCCTGTTTCTATCAAAATGGAGCTCGTTACCAAACAGAAACAAAAATAAAGAATAGTTTAAAAAAGAAAAAAAAAAGAGAACAAAAACATTGTAAGTACATAATTGTAATATGAGCAGGAGGCTATGAGGATTCACCCTTGCTTCAGCAATGACAAGGACACTCAGAGCCTCTTAGCATAAAGACCAATATTTGGTTTTCTGTTTCAAGTAGCAGAACATAGATAGCTAAGCTCAACTGAAGTAGGTGTCAGTCCACAGAGCTTATGAAGTGTTGAAGCTTATTTGACAGGAGAAAGGAATGGTCAGAATTCACATTTTTGAATAAAATAAGAGAGAGCTGTTAAAAAAAAAAATGCCCATAGCATTATTCACCAGACACTACAATTCCACTAAAATCCAAATATTGCATGAAACGGTTGGTTTTGCGTTACATTTTGGTGGTGATAAAAGTAACACAAAAGTCTGATAACACTGGAAAAATATACTATATAAAACCAGAACCCCTTGGGACTTCCATTTTGCAAGAGTTCCTAATTTTCATCTTTTTATCTGGTACTGCACCATGAAGACAGTCAAAACTGAAACATCTTATTTCTATTTTGCTGGGGTTTTTACCAGTCTATTTTTTTTAATTTATTCATGGACAATTTCAAAGTGTAGCCATTTGATTCAAAAAAAAAAAAAACTTTCAAGAAAAAAAACCCTTATGAAATGGATTTCCCTTAATCTACAGATTAGTCAAACTTTTATACTGTATTTTGTAGCAAAGTAATTTTTTTTCCATTTCTGAATTTCAAAAGCCTACCTAAAGAAATCAACTGATTTAATAGATAACATGTGCTAAAAGAACAGACAGACCACTTTTGGTGGTCATAATTTTGCCCAAGACTACCAAAGGCGAGTGCATATGAGCAGCAGCTCGCTCACTCTCTAAATACACACCAAGTCCTCCTCCTTGTTATTTTCAAAGTGAGGAATAAAGAAAAAGGGGGTTTTAAGTTTTACACTCAAAGAGCATGTCAGTTGTTGCTCTAAAAGCTCATGCTCCCTGCACTTCCAGAAATTTATCTCCACAAACTGAGTGAATTAGGAAATTGATGCTTATACCACACACCCTGAAGATGTCTCTTCATGTATGAACAGAAAAAAAAGAAAGAGAAATTGATAAGAAAGAAGGACCTTGAGAAGAGCAGATGAAGCATGGAACAGAAAAAAAATTAATCCCTTGATGACAAGACTCCAATGGCTCCAGACTCTTCTTGTTCTTGCAAATCTACCCTAACCTGATGGTAAAATGATAAACTTTTTGACTTTTCTACCTCTGCATTGTCTAACCTGTTGACCAGGCTTTCATTTACATTAAGTTCTCCAAAGCCCAGGCACTTTCTCAACTCTGTGTTCACAAATATAATCACAGAAACTGCAGTTTTGGACAAAAAAGATGACTTGAGAAACCCCAGGCACTGTGTGGCTGTGAACTTTGGCAGAACATTCAAGCCTTCCAGGGACCGGCATCCAGGCAAAATGGTCCAAAAAAGGCAGACAAAGTAACACTAGAGTTTTCTCAGATTTTCGTGACCTCCATACGCAGTGACAGTTAGCTACACATTTCTACCTAATTTCCTGAAAAACTGTATCTTTCCTAGGGTTTAATATACTTGGTGCCTTGGCCATCTCATTCTCCTTTGAGATGAAAGAAAAGTTGTTTCTCTTAACAGAAAAGAGGAAGGCAGTGCCATGGCTCCCAAAAAGCTTGAACACCATGGGGCTGCTGCAGAAATGCAGCCTTCTGCAAGTCTAGGAATGCTGCCTGCAAATCACCCTGGAGAACAAGTACTTGTCTACAGACATATAAACAACACTTGCCAACTCATGCATGCTAATGTATCTGTAGATTTGGTCCAAATATAACTGTAAAAGCCTCTACTTTGTCAGTGCTAGTTTTACCACACAAAGCAATAGTTTACGATGCATTCAAAATACAGACTGATTTTTTTAATAAATGCTACGTTATAACCTACTGACAGTCATAAAGAAGGCCAGGCAAATCACTTCGCAATTGCCAGCATCAGCAAGGAATAGCACACATAGCTGGGATCACCTCTTTCTGAATTAGGTGACTCTTTCAGCGATAATACAGAAGTGGAAGTGCAGTCATATGATCATATATTTACATACACATGAATGTTTCAGGATGATTTGGTTTGATTTTCTGGGAAGAAGGAGGGGCATTTTTCAAAACACATCTCCTCTGAAGGCTAAAATTTATTTTACAGATTTTTCGTTACATAATTTGTTGGCATTTGTCATTAGTCCTCCTGCATAGCTTAATCTTTTGCTGCTATCTTGGCACTTCTTTAAGGTCTCAAGAACATTGAAAATTACCAAGTGACTCTTACAAGCTGGACAGCTGACACCAACACTCATAGCTCTTAATCTTGTGGCAGTCCCTCAACTGTTGAAAAGAGTACTGGTCTGCATGCAGCCCTCCAATTAACCTGGTGTCTTTATGTTTAACAAATACAGCTGTAAATAAGATCATATTTCTTCTTCATATTTTAGTACTGAACAATGTCCTAGAACTAGAAAATACTATTTTAAATATAAACCAGTCAAGAACTTCACCATGAAACAGAAGACCAGATGTTAAAGGCTGCGAGCCAACTGAAAACAACAACAAAAATTAGTGTCAGAGAACCTCAGCTGTTTCTGGATTTGTTTATCATGGAAATACCTAGTTCCAAGGCTGGGAGGGCTCTTTTAGGGGTTTTGTTTTTTGGGGTTTTTTTTGCTGCTGTTTTTATCCTTTTGTTCTTTCTAGAGACAGCATTTGCAAGACCAGTCATATTTTGTGTTGCTAGTAATTTTTATAATTTGAACTCTTACTTACTCCCCTCTGGGGCTCTACAGTGAAACCAGTAAGAAAATCCAACGTACTGTTTGAAGGAGGGTGATATAGTCAGATATAGAGACAGGCAGAGACTCCTGAAGAACACTGCCTGGGTTGCCTGGCCATCACAAGGGTTGGGTGCTATGCATTCCCTTTTTCTTAAGGGGGATTGTTTTGTGCAAAATCTTATTATTCACAATGTAGATGTCTACAATTCTCTGAAGAGGTGGTCACTTGTATCCAAATTAAGGCAATAAAAGTATGGCCATAAACCAACCGTTCAGACTTTTATTATCTACATATTTCAACTGCAAAATTTTCAATAGAGTTGTTAAATGTCTCATTTTTTTACGCATCTCTTGGTGGAAGAGAGTGGAGTTAGATCTCTTGCCCTTGTGGAATTGGATCTCAAAGTCCTTCCATTACCCCACAGAAGTCAAAAGGTTACATAAAGACACAGTATAACATAACCCACAGGAATCTTTTGGTAATTTCAGCCTTGGCAAAAAAGAGACTACAGATTCCCTTGCACTTTAAGAGTGAGCAGTAATGTAGCTTTGCAGTATTTTGTTCTTTACTCTGCTGTGACAAATGGAATGAGTTTAAACCAACCAAGCTCACATTTGAGCTCAGTCTACACAGAAAAGAACACCTGAGGAAACATACTGAGCGGATGGCAATAGTGGAAATGTTTTCTTGCTCTGATGAAGCAGTATGCTTTACGTGCAAAGGACCACAGACTATGAACACCAAGCTTAAAAGGTATCGATTACATTAAGAAACAGTTCTGTTCTTATCACCTCTTGCTGTTTTGAACCAATAATAAACTAAAGCAGGAGGAACAGACATCTTTTCCTCACTGCTTACAGACGGAGTTCTCTCTTGCATAAAAGTGTAGCAAGTGGTATGTGGCAAAACCAGATCACAAAGAATCACAGAATCACAGAATCACAGAATGGTTTGGGTTGGAAAGGACCTTAAAGATCATCAAGTCCAAACCCCCCTGCCATGGGCAGGGACACCCTCCACTAGACCAGGTTGCTCAAAGCCTCATCCAGCCTGGCCTTGAACACCTCCAGGGATGGGGCATCCACAACCTCCCTGGGCAACCTGTTCCAGTGTCTCACCACCCTCACAGTGAAAAATTTCTTCCTAATGTCTAATCTAAATCTACCCTCTTTTGTGCTTGGGATTGCCTCGACCCGCNACCATCTGGCCAGTTCCTTATCCAGCGAGTGGTCCTTTCGTCAAATCCATGTCCCTGCAACTTAGAGACAAGGATGTCATGTGGGACTGTGTCAAAAGCTTTGCACAAGTCCAGGTAGATGATGTCAGTTGCCCTTCCTCTATCCACCAGCGCCGTGGCTCTGTCGTAGAAGGCCACCAAATTCATCAGGCACTATTTTCCCTTGGTAAAAATGTGTTGGTTGTCGTCAATAACCTGCTTGTTTTCCATATGCCTTAGCATAGATTCCAGGAGGATTTGCTCCATGATCTTGCCAGGCACAGAGGTAAGACTGACCGGCCTGTAGTTTCCCAGGTCCAGCCCACTCGTGTTCTAATTCAGGACTGCTCTGTTATTTCGCTGCAGACAAAACTGGATCCTACAGCATACCCCAAAAGTGAACCACTAAATGTAGAAATTACAGGGAAAACTACAGAGAAGTGTTTTTAAGCAGCCACTCTATGTCAGGCTAACCCAGTGCTTAACAAAGGGTGAAATATGAACTAAAAACCACAAGCCTCACTGTTTGCCCAGATTATCTGCTGATCCTTCTGATCCCTGTCTCAGACTATCCTGAACTGTACTTTTAGCAGGAAAATTTTCAATTGGTCATGGGAAAAGGGAGATCATCTTTCCTTTAAGATGTTAAACAACTGACTGAAACACTAAACTGTACAGTACAAGATCATGGTCTTAATCTTTTCGGAGTGCTGTTTGAACTCTCTCTGGCTGGCCACACAAGCAACCAAACCCCTGGGAAGATGGGGCAGAGGCAGAAGGGAGGACGGTAGCTGCTCATGCTTCCTCAGATACTTCAAAAGACATATAAATGATCATGATTCTAACAGACACAAAACAGACATGAAATCTTATATGTACATATGGCAACTCTAAAATTTCAATATATCTTATGAATAACACTTTAAATTCTTACCTGATTCTATTGAATACAATACAACACTGTTGTTTCCAGAATCAGAGTCTTTTGCAAAGACAGTGGTAATAAGTGTCCCTGGCGGCTGCCCTTCCAAAACCTGTCATTAAGCAGTTTATGAATAATTTGCAAATATACACGGATAACAGCAAGTCTTAAAATAAATTCCTTCCAACAACACAAGAGTTTTGCTGTTGCTCTGTTTTTCATTTCAGTAATATTTACAGTCAGTGCAAAGAGCATTTCAGGAAATGGTTAAATAATACATTTCTAGCAATCCTGTGTTACAGTCTGCAAATATTAACAATTTTAAAAAATCTTTAGTACAGCAGACTCAGAGGTCAGAAATTAAGAGATTCTACCGCATATGTAAACAAAATTATACATATTTATCCTTTACATCTCACAGCATACCAGTCGGAGAAATGTAATAATTTGATACATTTTTAAAGTCCCCAGCACACCTGAAGAAAGAGCTACGTTTCTATTTCAGTGCCCTACCATCCCAGCTCTGCAGCATGGGGGGTTTGGGCTCCTGCCACAGGGTGGTGCTCGGGGCCCAGCAGTGCCCGCCTGGAGGGGTCCGCAGCACCCACCCACCCACAGGGGTCCGCAGCACCCACTTGGAGGTGCAGCTCCTGCCCGGGTGCCACCCCAGGGAAGAAGGGCTTGTTGTCATTGATGTCCGTCACCATGATATACACAGCTGTGGTGGCATTAAGCCTCGGGGACCCATGGTCGGTCACTAGCACGGTCAGCTGGTGGTGAGCATGTTTTTCACGGTCGAGTGCAACCCAGTTTATAATTTCACCTGACAGACAAAGAGAATGAAAGAGAAAAGGAGTCAGATATTACTATTTGCTAGCACTCATCTCACTACATGCAATTATACATTACATTTAACGTGAAATGATACATATCTTCTGATACACCTTGCCACTGACATTAAAACCTCAGTTTTCCAATCTTCATTCCATAGAAACATTCTGTCAATCACCTTTTTCACTTATACTTCAACACCACATTACATCCTTTACTGCACAGCAGATGCCCCAGAGCGAAGGTATAAAACAGCATGAACCAATGTGCTGACCTTCCAAATCCACTTGGCCTTTTCTTCACCACACTTCAGGACAGATAATATACGAGGATGGGGTTTTAACTGCTGACAAATAGCCTTTATTATGCCCCTGGGTTAGGAAATTGTCAACACAACGTCTGTACATTAATCAGGAAGCCTTATGACTCCTACACATTGTGGTAAACTCAGTGAATAAATCTGACACAATCTTCTGTTTGCTCAATCATACTCAATACAGCTGTAGATTTGCGGTTGAAGTCCTTCATACAGATAACCACATACTATTTTAAGACCTTCATGATTAACTCCTTGTACTCTGTTTGTCTTTAAACCTCCATAAATGTATTCAACAGGAACCTGCTTTGAAATGACACTTTCATTTTGAAATTCATACAGAGAAATTGTGGGAGAGTCTATTCAGTCCCCATCAGGAAAGGACATCTGGGAACAGGAATTTTAAACAGCAGATCTTTGTTTGCTACCTATCATTGTGCTAAACCTGATTATTTACAGTGCCTGTGTTCCTTACAGGATTCCCTTCCTCTGACCTCTCCATACTGTGTTCTGTGGTGCTATACTGGGTGGATGTCGTATCTATCAATCAAGGCATTTGGATTCATGAGTACACCCTGTGATGTGAAAAAATTCTGTCAGCCAGTTTGATTTCCATGGTGCCATGTACAACATGAAATCAGTTTTAATGTAACTCACAGAACTTCTCACAAATATTTTAAATCACTGTAACTGTCAAATGTCATAGTTACCTTTACAGTTGTTCATGGCTGATCTATATGTTTCAAGTGTACTTGATCACAGACAATCAAGTTCCTCATATGATCTACTCAAGCTACAACTTAAAACTCCTTTTAATTTATTTAGTCAGACACTGAACTTTACAACCAGAATGAAGTCATGAAAAAATCAAATCCTAAGGGTTAGTTCATTCTTCACAAACATGTATTAGATTGATTTAATTCCCCAAATTGTGAAGCCTGAGTTACAACATTCACGTATCAACCCAAGAGATTCACAGCAGTTCCTGAAAGCTTTACACTTTACTTCCATTCACTCAGGGAAGGCTGCTTTCCGAAAGCAATATTAGGCAGATTACAAATCATAAAAGGCTACCTGTATTGGAATTTATCTTGAAATACTTTCCATCAGACAAGAGAAAATAGGAAAGTTGTCCATTTCTTCCTGAGTCTTCGTCAACAGCTCTAATGGTGCCAACCACACCCTTGGGAACTGGATTTTCCTCCATTTCAAAGAAGTAGCTCTTATGCATAAAAATGGGAGAATTATCATTTTCATCCAGGACATTAACTATTACTGAGGTACTTGCATTTTGCCTGGGTTTTTCATCCTCGGAGGTGCTGACCAGGACTCTGAAACTTAGTATCTGTGAACATTCGTAGTCCAAACGTTTCCGAAGATAAATCCAGCCAGTATCAAAGCTGATTCTAAATGCAACAGAATCTGTGCTAGGCTCTAAGGAATATGTCAGCTTGGAGGTAACACTGTGTGGATCAAGTGAATGGGCTTGAACCTGAAGGATTTGTGCGCCTGGAGAGGTAGCTTCGCTGACTTCTGCTTGATACACCAAGTTTTGAAAAACCAAAGCGGGGCCCATATTCTGGTCTTCAACAACCACTGTCAGCATCAGCCAGGAAGTCAGAGGAGGACTTCCACAGTCTTCAGCTGCTATGTGTAGAGTATATTCTTGCTGCTTATCTGCAAACACTGTCCTGGTGAGGTTTACCACTCCAAGGCTTGGATCAATGCTAAATGCACTTGACTGCTTGCTTGCGATACTGTATTTGATTGCCCCATTTAAGCCACTGTCTTTGTCTTCTGCATGAGCAATGTAGACAGCAGTGCCAGGAGGCTGGGTATGTGAAATGGTTACCTTCTCAGATTTGGTAAGAAATATTGGAGGATTGTCATTAACATCTGTCACAGATATGTTGACCTGGGTGCTACTGTAGACAGGAGAGTTACCCAGCTGTGACTGAATGGTGAGCACTGCAACAGACTGTGTTTCATGGTCAAGCTGTTTTTTGGTGCGGATGATACCAAACTGTGGGTCAATAGAGAATCTTCCATGTGGATCACCAGCGGAAATCCGGTAAGAAACCACTTCTAAAGAATCTAGAAATTGAAAGAACAACAAAAAAATGTAAACAAAAATATGAAAGTGATCACATGAGGGCTGGTAAGAACATGTGTGAAGAATGCATGCTGTTAAATTTAGCAGAATAAATGTAAGCTACACAGATGTTAGACTTTCTTGGGCTTTTTATGCTTCCTTGTTCCTATCCCTGGAGCCCTTCAGTAAAATAAATACTGCACAGGTTTGATCTGCCTGTATCCAGTTTGTCCACTTGTGCACCATTTGATTTTCATCTCACTGGTGTGGTAAAACTCTACAGAGAAAATAACAGTATAATAGCCTCTTGGTTTTCCCTGATCTAAACTACAGAAAAACATTCCTATACATTAGTCTTATGGGAGTGATTTCACTACACATAGGCATTCACTATAGCAAGGAATTAAACAGGTGTCAGTCCTCTGAAAGGACTACATTCTACTGGTCATGGATTACCACTGCTATAACCCTTATACATCAGATGCTACCTAAAGCAAAACCTATCTAAAGGTTCAGGCTTATTACCAAGTCCACTCCACAGGTGCTACCTTACCATGGGGACAGTGGTAAATGTACTGTCCTTCCAAGGGAAAGAAAATGAGACTAATCAAACTCAAACCTCTGCCACTACCACCTTGCATATACAGATCCATCATCAAGCTGGTACTTAGACTCATGGCTCCCACTGCTCTGTGTAAAAAGCTAATATATATGGCTCTCAGGACAGGGTGTTTATGACTGGGTCTTGGCAGGAGCCAACCCATTTCTCTCTAAAAATTATAAAGAAACCAAATCGATTAAATACATTTTCAAAAGGTCCCATAAACGTTAATCTGGACTTCACCACTTAATTTGGGAAGATGTGGGGGGTTTTTGCAGCAGCACTTCATACAGATTCTCTGAAACTTGTGAATACTCTCTGCTCATGAGTATTGCTCTAAGATTTGTTTATCATGGCTAATGCTTTAACAGAAGCCATGCCATCACACAGACCCTTCCTTTCACTTTCACAACATGCTTCCCATCTCCCCATTTATCATTATAGAAATCCATCTGGAAGCTACAGCACCCATTTGCATGCGAAAGCCATATTAGGAAACCACTTAAGGTATTTTTAACTATATTGCAAAGCAAATTAGTAAACTGAAGTAAGAAAATGGAGGCAGCTGCCATTCCCCATGGAACACCAAGGAGAGTACCACAAACATCCATCTGTTCTAAAGAGCAGTGATTATACCAGATGCTGTAAATACCAACAATAAATACTATTTAATGGTTGACAAACGGAATGAATAATATGAAAATTTGAAAAAAAAAATTACCTGCAGATATTTCCAGTTAATGGTCACAAAAAAATGCAGTGTAATCTCTGACTGAGCATGTAACTTACTTGGAGGCTCTCTGGCCTTTACTGTGCCAATCGGGCTGTCTTCAGGTGCATCTTCCGAAACAGAAAAAGTATACCGGGATCTCTCAAATATGGCAGGGGTTGAAGCAGTCCAAAGGATGTTTACTGTGATGGCTGCATTGGTGGCAGAGGGAAGGCCACCCCCATCCCTGGCAGAAACAGTCAGGAAGAGCACAGAACGTGCCATGTGGCTGAGAGCTGAGATCAGGTAAACAATTCCTGAAAGGATACAGAAAAGTCCCCAAATAAAATATCCACACAATCAGGGCTGAAGCCCCAGAATAAAAATCTTAGCAGTCGGAGGCTCTGTGGAAAGTATCTGGGAAGCAATCACTTGTCTGATCACAAGTTTTTGGTAAAATACCCTTTAATAGTAAACTCTAAGGTCTGTTGAACTTGCAAGATGCTAACAATTATATTTTATATAAACTATATGAAAAAAGTAATTATTTGAAAAGAAAATGCAATGCTCTGCCCAGAAATACAGTACTTTGGATGTGCCTTCCTCAAGTCAAATACATTTTCATCCTTCAGCTCTGATGAATGAGACTAGCTGTCTCCAAATATATTATCTTCTGACTGCTAAAGTAAGTCTTTAGTAATATCAGACAATTATGCTCAATTTTCAAATACTCTTTACATTACTACAGACACCCACATCTAACTATTATTACCTAAGATGGTAGTATGGATAAAAAGAATTAAGATGGCAGGAATCCTGTCCTGTCTTCTTCTACAGTAAAAGCTTGTATGAACTATAAAGAAAGTTTTGTTTGAGTGAAGACTTTAGTCTCGGCAATGAGAATTACACTCAAGCCATATTTCTCTAAGGGATGTTCATAACGGTCCACAACAATTACCCAAAACTGATACTTGAAATTGTTCCATAAGAGTTAGTTATTCATTGTCCTCTGCAAGCACATTAAGGATTTGTAAATGAAGATATAACCCACAAATAAATCATTAGTCCTTAGAAAACTCTCAAATGTCTGGTCTAGATGAAGTGAACATAAATACTCAAAAATTTAGGGGAGCACACTAAATCATAGAGCAATATAGCAGCTCACAGTATGTTTGTTAGGTCATAAATAGTGTAACTAAACCAATATAACTTGAGGCACACAGTTGAAGACCATGTGCTTTCAGACAGGTAAAAGGTGGAATAAGGAAATTTAATTATGTCCTAGAGAGTATTAACACTGTTTTGTTGTATCCTTCCCAGCATCTTTTCTATCATTGAGCAGGAAGAAAAACACTTTCCCTTATTCTGAGGTGACAGAAATCTCTCAATATTCTATGACCTTTTGGTGATCACAGATTTTGCAACACACAGAGAACTGTTTGTAAAGTAATTTTTTCAACATTCAGTTGAAGACAAAAGGTGACAAAGTGCATGAAAACTTCTCTTAGCAATGACAGTTTAACTGAATAGTGAATAACTGAATGCTAAAATTGTAGCGAGCTAAGTACTAAGGTTGCAATAAACTCAAGTGATTCAACTAATAGAGCCAACTTTCTACATACCAACAGGTATTAAGAAAGCACCCATGCTTTTTGTAGAAGATGGTGAAGGCACAAAACTTTTATCAGCTCAGTAAAACCAAACTTTTAAAACTTTGAGCTACCTTTTTAATTTCCTGGCTCTCAAGAAAGATGTAATAGGGACAATGTCTGGCATTCAAGTCAGACATTTAGTGGTCCTGTTTGTCAGATAAAAATTAGATTTAACACAAAGTGCCTTAGGAGAATCAGTTCATGGTTCAACTGAAATATATCTTCTCAAAATTTAGCATCAAGCCACAACACTAACTTTCCATGATGCATTTTTAAACAGGATAATGGAAATACATAAAATCCTTATAAATATTCAAATATGCATGCGGTATACTTTCCAATTATACTGCCGGGATGTTGTAATAACAAACTGTGTCTTAACATGCTTAAAATGCATTCAAAGGGTCTTCAGGATCAAAGAAGAATGCTTTCCACTAACAACAAAGGACACTTATTCCAATGTGACAAACCACAGTAAAAAACTCAAAAGATATACAGATCTATTCAGAATTCATTGCAGATCCAACTCCTATGCCAACAACTGACACACTTCCAAGAATCAACCTTGCTTTGGCCTTTTTTTTTTTTGTCTTCTAATGATTTTTACGATTCATTAGACAGCTCAACAAAGTAATCTTCCAAGGACATAAACTTTTGGCATTTCCTGAGGTAATCTGAGCAACTGTAGCTTGAGGAAAAAAGGGGTTTAACCTCTTTTTTTTCCCAGAGATTAACTGTATAAACATGGATTTCAAATGCTGTCACTGCCAAATTAAATTAAACCATCAAACGGACTGTATTTTACTAACTTAACTAACTGGGTAAATACCTCATTCTCATTTTGGGATACTTCAAGATCTATGTGAAGAGTGGGAAAACTTCTACAGAAAAGCACCATGTTGAAATTCTTACTCTCAAAGCAATAAGTAATGACTTCAGAATATCCCATAGCAAAGGGTGGAGCAAACAGTGAACTTTAGGAACTCTGAAGACCTAGTGGAACAGAAATAATACAGAACCAAAATTCCTTTCCTGCTGCCCTACACAGATTACAGCACAGTCCATGCCAGTCTAGCTACAGAAAGCAGACAGAAAAGAAAATGGAAAAAAAGATGTTTGTCTGTTCATTCTTTTCCGTGTCCTAGAGAGGGGCAGGAATAGGTGAGTACATCTCCCTACTCAGTCCTTTCTTGCAGCACCAGGGATGCCCTAAGAACAGTGGTAGATTCCAAGTAAAAAGCATATGTCTTCCATATAGTTCTGTCCAGCCTCAAAACTGTAATACGCAAGAAATTTTATAACCCAGTTTGACTTCTAATTACATATATTCTGTTTTCTTCAGCATTTGTAGGACTGGGCATTAGTTTTGTGCCTGGTGATATATAATCTATACAGACATTTGAGACAGACCTACCATATGTTGGGGGACGTGCCACATTAAGCTTGACATGGCACCATGTGATGCTGAAAGAAGACGTAAAAGCATCTGGGACCCTGCTTTCTGTATGGTTAGGTAAAAAACACCGGACTGTGACTAAAATGCACAGTCATGACCACTTGGGTCAAAAGCAGCTACCATCACACCTCTGAGCAGGTGGGTTAGGTGTATTTATTTAATCTGCCTTAATACGGTGCAGGAGATCCCCTAGTAGTACAAAGGCAGAAACATGGGGCTGACTGTAAGAAGCACGCAGCAGGAACTAGCTGCGTAAGTCACACATTCGGTATGCGAAACTCAGAGGTATGCCTTGCTAAATAACAGACTGAAGATGAGTCACAGCTTTTCTCTCTTTCCTGTTCTGTAATTAAGAAAAGATAATGACTTTTTACCATTATTACTACAGTCATTTGCAGCCTGGAATTTGTGGCTTCAGAGAACTTAAAGGAAAATTAAGTTGCTGTGGTACGGAATATACTCCTCCATTGTGAAAAAGTTTCTAGAAAGGCTAACGATGGAAAAAGACTAATGAGACAGCTCTTCAGCGAGGAACATTTTACCAAGGCCAAAGCTCCCAGCAGGGGACCACACAGACAGAAGTGTGGTTCTACTTTAAGAAGTCACTGTGTGACAAATCATAGAATTATTAAGGTTGGAAAAGACCTCAAGGATCATCAAGTCCAACCGCAACCCACCTAACTCACTAAACCATGTCCCTAAGCACCACATCTACATGTTTCTTGAACACCTCCAGGGATGGTGACTCCACTACTTCCTTGAGCAGCCTGTTCCAACAAAAGTCTAATTATGTCTATAATCACTACTTCAAAAAATGCCACCTTCTTTCTTACAGCTTGTCTTTCCATATACATGGACAGCCTTATATGCTGCCTTTAATAACATTTAATTCCCATTTTTTAAATTTATTGTTTACATTACTGCAGTGCCTTGAAGCTTTTATTTCTGGTAATTCCTCTTTCCACAGGAGAGGAAATCTGGAATCTTCGCAGGTGAACAATCATACAATTAAATACCAGATGAAACATTAACATCCAAGCTCATACCTTGTCAATCCCATTTTCTTGACTAGATCTATATGGGTGTAACCAACTGCAGATTCCAACCTTTATAAATCAAAAACATGACCCAGAGACTGCCTATCATGATCTGCATACACGTTTTGGACAGAATGGGCAATGCTGGTTGCATGATAGCAACTGCCACCACAAGCTCTAGTTTGGGAAGAGCTCTGTACCAGTGCAGGTTAGCTCAGCACACCCACATTGGGAGTTAGAGATATTTTGCTGCAGAACAATCTGTGCTTACCGGCTAGCATAAATTGTTACAACAGTTTTGGGGATTCAGTGCACCATGAGAGGTAGTACAAATGAAGGGAAAAATCATGACTGTCAGCTCTTTGACCTGCTTCATGCTTCCTCACTCACTGTACGTGCTAGGGCACTAACTTCCAAGAAGTTCTTGCTCTCCAGTTTGTGTCTATCAACAACCAAAGACAGATGAAGCCAATGTTGCCCAGTACTTGCAAACGCATCAGTGAAAGACAGGACTCTGTTACCG
Organism: Syrrhaptes paradoxus; assembly: GCA_013400615.1. Classification (NCBI taxonomy): domain Eukaryota; kingdom Metazoa; phylum Chordata; class Aves; order Pterocliformes; family Pteroclidae; genus Syrrhaptes; species Syrrhaptes paradoxus. Next base: position 345,079 of record VZTO01025885.1, read on the forward strand.
CCATCCTCTGGCAATGACAAAATTTCCCATGGGATTTTGTTTTTGTTTTTCTGGAGATGCACCCTACTGTACAGGTGGGTTAGCTGCTAAGTGCTGTTTCTCAAGAGTTAAATGTAGGAGACAGGAGACTGCATATAATGATTCTTTCAAAATATATTACTGATCATCTTCATGATCCTGTGTTCAGTCCTATACATCTCAACAGCATACACTACCAAAGTAGGTTCACTCCCCAAAAGCACTTTCTGTATGGGGCAGAAATAGTACTGGTTATCCCAACAGGATTTCCACAAACACCTCTAGCTGCCCACTTTGAAAAGCCGTCTGTTTTTCCACAGGGTCCTCATGTAAGCAAAGCAAAAACCAGCCCTATGTTTATAGCCATTCATAGGGAAACAAAACATTTTCCACTACTCAAGCACTGCAGAGGCAAAGATAAAAATCAGGATGCACTAACTTCAGTAACAAAGTCTGGATAGCATAGAAATGCATACTCATTTTAAATAGCTTCCAGCATTTTCTCATTGTTCATGAAACAGAAAATCAACTTTAGAACATGGCAAGAGGAATAAAAATCAACAACTATCAATAGTGTTCTCTAAGACCACGAAACCAAATGCCCTGGCAACATTAAACAATGGTAGTATTTCTTCAGCATATATCCTAGGATGGGTTAGGTGGCATGACCCAACACACAGCTCAGACAGTAAGCAGATGGCAAAAAGGTATGAATAGTTCATCACCCCAACTCACCTTCAAAGCTGGCTGCTGGACGTGCTGTTTAATGCTGACCCACTGACCTGCTTCAGAGCATGTCTCGCCCAACCTAGCATGCCAGCTTCTCAGTGCAGAGACACACCTACAGCCTTGCTTTTTATGTGTCAGAAAAATTTTCAGTATGAGCATAGACAAGGTGATCCTCCGAGAGATGGATGCAGTTAGGATGTATAGACTTTGCACTAACATTGAAACCAGTGCTGTTCTCGGGAAGAATGATAGTGTTTCTGCTTGACGTTTCTGTTTAAGTTTATCTGACTCATTGCCTATCCTCTAATCTTAGCATCACATTTAGGGTCCTGTTTTAGCAATTTACCTGTATTATAAATGCATCTTTTTTAGTGAAGCTGCATTCTTGATGGTAACCATAACAACACTGCTAAATGCACTGTTGGAAGAGCTGGTTTAATAACTGTCAGGGGAAAGGGAAGAATTAATGAGGAATTACATTGTTATTTACATTCTACCTGCTGTAATATACACAGCTTCAGCTCATAGGAAAAGGCTTTAAAAAGCTTGATCTTGATGGCACACACACAGTTTTGCGATTCAGTGAATAAGAGGACTATTTCAGGTTTGAAACTATCCAGCATTTTAATATTTTCATACTAAATAACTGATTCAATTTGTAATTATCTCCTATCTACATTTGTACTTTACAGAAGCCTCATACCCCTGCACTGGGGATGCTTTTGACAGTGGCCCCTTTCCAGACGATTCTTGTGCTAAACTCACAGTCTTCCTCTTAGAAAAGGAAACATAAATAAAATAGCTTAGTGTCTACAACGTATACTATATAAACATACTGTGTTTAATCACAAGACTTTCTTTAGCATATGAAAAGTCTATTCCAGAGCACTTCATCCAAATCCAGCCAGGGTGGTAATCTGCAATAAGGAACCAGTACCTGGATCTATAAGCTAATTTACAGTTTTACCACCACAGCTCTCCCAGAAGCACAACAGTACTATTTTAAATACTATGTTACAGATAATTTTAGTGAGCTAAGAAGTATTCATCAAGACACAAAATGTTAATTTCTAACTAAGGCAGTTCCATTATTTACAAGCATAATATCCACCTGATCATCAGCCTCTAATGTCGGGCAGAAGAGGGAATGAGTCTGGTACTAGAATGATTTTCTATCATCCAGGCTCAGTTTTCTGTTACGCAAGCACTTCTCGGACAAAGTCTTGCAATGGACTATTTGGGATGCAAGCTATTTTGTCTGTATAGACTATAGTTTTGCTAGTTTGGGAGGTCACATGCCCCATAATGCTCAGAGGAAGGTAAAAGAACATGTAAAGCTGGGCTTTCCATCTGCCACTGGATTTAAACTATAAGGTGATAATTACATCTGCACTACCAGCGTTTCGGATCAAGTGCTTGGCCTAATTGCTATCTGAACACCACCAACATTTTAAATTCTCTAACTTTATTTAATTATCTAATTTTTTTTAATAACTTAAATTACAGGTGACAATATTTCAGTGGTGCTGTCAATGCATGGTTAAATGTTTATTACAAATAAAGTTTGCATGACAGTTGTTTATTTTGCAGGGAAAAACTAATTTAGAAAACATCTAAAAGTGCGCAGGTGCGCAGGTGCTGGACAGTCCTAAAAAATGCTCATGAATGCCATTAAAAGTTGCAGACAATTAAACAAAATTCATAATGCTCTAAAAAAAAAAAAAGGTATTAGTTACAATGATTTTGAGAAGCTGAGAGTTTAAAGGCAGTAAATTTTTGAGAGCAATGGTTCTACCAATTAATGCTGTTGTATTAGAAAAGTTTGGTTGCCTATTAATTTCATGAGGAATAGTGGAATCCCTAAGGAAAAGGTATGCAAGAGTAAGAGCCCATCAAAGAAATGGATATGAATTCAGCAGTATATGTGTTTTTTCTGAGCAGGGAAACTGAGCCTTTTTGCCCGAAATGCTTAAAGAAATATTAATATGGTAAAAAAACAAAGTCGTATGACTCCAACTTTAATCAGGTGATTACAACACCCACCAAAATGCAAAGAGATCCAATAGTGCTCAAAGAAAAATAACTCAGCTGTGTCTTTCTCGTGACCACAGTGATTGCTAAACTATTAAGGATTGCAGCTCCTAATTTATTTTGTGAATCTATTGCTTCGTTTCCTTTATTTTTAATGCTCAAGTCAAACAAAAGACCTTGCTTGATCTCTTTCCTCCCATTTTAAGTTTCAATATAAAACCCCCTCAAACTGTCAACAAATTTATGCTTGCTATATATTCTTCAGAATACTGTCAAATCTAACATTCAGCTCCTCAAAAACTCCCATTTTCTACAGCACATATTAAAAGAAACCTGGAAATACTGACTGAACATTGCCACGTTAATCCATTGCTGTCTCTCTACTTCAACATACTATAATCATCACGGGACAGAATTAGAGTTTGGAGGATTTTTTTTTTTTTTTNTTTTTTTTTTTTGCTTAGTACAACGCTAATGTTAGTATTATTAGCATGTAACAGAAGAGACATAGCTTGCTGCTGCAGGGAGATTTCCTCTGGGTCTGCCTTGTTTTGTTTCTTTTAATCTGACATCATAGTAACTCAGAGTATGTTTCTTATCTGTACACAGAGAGAACATTTCCACATGAAACATGAGTTTCAAAAAATCCCACACCAAAAATCAAAGCATACACCAATAAGAGGGCAGGAACTCTGGCCTGGTGAACTGCTGTATTTTCAAAGACAAAGGTCCCCCAAGCAATCTACACAGCTCCAGCCCTGTCACATCATCCCACCAGGTCACCTTGGCTTGCTTAGCTTATTGAAGTTTTCCCAAAACATCTTTTTAATCAAGGACCTTTTCAATGAAGCTGCCAGCCTGCAGATCCAAAAACAGCTCAGTGCACAACGTGATAACAAAACCTCGAGTGCCATGGTAACCAGACGTGATATTTCTTCGAAGGCACTATTTCCAGCACAGATACTGAATGGAGTCTAATATAAGCCTAATAAATTTGGTGTTCTTATATTAAGAGCACTATGAAACATTCCAGATGCTTATCTTAATCTTCACAAACTGATTTTCTACTACATACGCTCCTCTACTATGTTCATTTTAACAGTCCAACAGCATGAAGGCATTTTGCCAAGGTTATCTGCTCTCTTTGTGTGACCTGCTGTAGTCTTTTTTTCCCTAGATTAACTGAGAACATGAAGTACATTAAGTACATCTGTGCTTCAGACCCATACAGTTTCTATCTCAGAAAAGTGTTGGATTGTCTGAACTTTACTGTACAAATCTCCCATTATTCCTCTCCTCCAAAATGGGAGGTTGGGTATAATTTTTTTTCTTTTCTCCGTTTTTTTCCTGTTACTAGCTCACATCATCTGTGCAATGCCATGGGAGTTTGCTCTTTGTCCCATCAGGAGTTCCACTGTTTCTGAGATCTGACATTGACTCACCTACAGGAAAGCAGGGTGGGCTAGAGTATTTATGTAAATACTTTGCATTGTATCATGCCCAATGAATTGCAAGCACACGTCACCCCACTAATGCATGGTTGAGTTTTCAGTACATAGACTGCAAGAAATTTTCTTTGTAGATGGTCAATTCTATTGGATTTCATCTGTAAAATAAAAAAGAGCCACATATATTTAGAGCTGGCACTATGGATATTTTTTCATGCTGTTCTGCTACACAGCTTTCTTTCAGGGCCAAAATCTGCACTTTCACACTTACTACAGCAAATTTTGTGTGCTTCAAGGAGAATATACTGTTTCCTGTGTTCTTTACGTTAGATTTCTCATTAGATGAGATCTCAGTGCAGGTACATTCACTGAGATCTCTCCAAGGTACAAATTACTTGGTGAAAACTTAGCAACCTAAACCAATGTCTTAGACATATTCCTGATTTGCAGCATTCTGAATATGCTATCAATTTCATATGAAAGATCAGAAAAACAGTAATTGAGGAAACTGCTGTTTAAAAAAAAAAAAAAAAGTGGCTTCAAAATGTTCCAAAATAAAGCACTCATTTTAAATGTTATTCATATGAACCTCTTCATATGTTCAGCAAATGTACTACATGCTGTATGAAAATGCCAAAAGAAGCTTAAAAAGAAACTATTTTTTCCTACAATACTATATGAAAACATCATTAATCATCATAAAAATTGCTTTGTTTTCTTTAAAAAGGATGCATCCCCATTTTACTTTGATGCATATTACAATCTGCTATATATGAAACATTGTATAATACATAGAGTTCAGCAAAGTTTGGATTTTTTTTTTCCCCAAAAGAGAAGTTTTGGTATTTCAACTTCTGTTTTCAACCTGTATTGTAACAAAAATAAAGCAAAACTTTTTCATGCAATGAAAATCTCCTAAAATGTGATTGTTAAACAACAACAACATTTCCAGTTTTTTCAATAAAACAAAACTTGTCAGCATCCTTAACTGGAATCAATCTATTCTGGTGCTCTGAACCAAATCAAAAGTTTATTTTAAGTCAGTTTGACATTAAATTGCATTTACAAATGGTGCCATAGTACACTAATAGAAGCAGTACAGCACTAAATTGTACACTGCCAAAATAAGAAAAATATATCAGTGGGGGAACTGTTCTGTACAAGCTCTACCCTCACCCCCTCTTTTTGTACCCATTACCAAGCACTGTTAAAGAGATATGATGCTGGACTTAAAGCTGCCTTTTGGCTGATTAAGTTAATAATTCTTATATTCTTAAATTTGCATGTCCTTAGGGTCCATTTATTCTTCTCCAACAGACTAAGCTCCTGCACTGCTCTACATCTCTTACGTGACATTTTAGTTGCATGATGCCCTGTGCTATTCAGTTAAAAAGAAATCAGAATGTTTCTTAAAGAAAATGAATTATTTTTTTAGCAAGTCAAAATTTCCTAAAAGAATGCTCACTTTGCAGAAGCTGTACTTTTGTACTGAAAAAAAAAATAAAAAACAAAAACCAAAAAACGCTAACCTATTGACCGGCTCTGGTAACAAGGCTTGTCTGTTGTACTCAATATGTACTTTTTGGCACAAATAAGTAACAGATGATGTTATTATGACAAAAGTTTGTTCCATGTATCTTCAAGTCAATGGAAAGATCTCTAAATTCCTCACTGTTCTGGATTTGCACAGCAAGGTTTTGGTAGTAGGGAGGCTATAGGGGTGGCTTCTTTGAGAAGCTGCTAGAAGCCTCCCTAATGTCCTACAGAGCCAACGCCAGCCAGCTCCAAGATGGACCTGCCACTGGCCAAGGCTGAGCCCATCAGTGATAGTGGCAGCGCCTCTGGGAGAACACAGTTAAGAAGGGGAAAAAATCTGCTGCACAACAGCAGCCAGGAGAGAGGGGTGAGAACATGTGAGAGCAACAACTCTGCAGACACCAAGGCCAGTGCAGGAGGGGAGGAGGTGCTCCAGGCGTCGGAGCAGAGATTCCCCTGCAGCCCATGGAGAGGCAGCTGTGCCCCTGCAGCCATGGAGGTGGTGGGGGAACAGATCCACCTGCAGCCCAGGGAGGACCCCACGCAGGAGCAGGTGAATGCTGGATGGAAGGAGGCTGTGCCCACACTGGAGCAGGCTCCTGGCAGGACCTGTGGGCCCATAGAGAGGAGCCCAGGTTAGAGCAGGTTTGTTGGCAGGACTTGTGATCCCCTGGGGGACCCATGCTGGAGCAGTTCATGGAGGACTGCCTCCCACGCTGGAGCAGAGGAAGAGTGTGAGGAGTCCTCCCCTGAGGAAGAAGGAGCAGCAGAAAGAACACATGATGGACTGACCACAACCCCCATTCCCTGTTCCCCTGCGCTGCTGTTGGGGAGGAGGTAGAGAAATTGGGAGTGAAGTGAGCCCGGAAAGAAGGGAGGGGTGGGGGGAAGGTGTTTCAAGTTTCATGGATTATTTCTCATGACCTTAATCTGATTTGATTGGCAATAAACTAATTTCCCCCAGTTGAGTCTGTTTTGCCTGTGACAGTACCTGCTGAGTGATCTCCCTGTCTTTATCTCGACCCACGAGCCTTTTGTTATATTTTCTCTCCCCTGTCCAGCTGAGGAGGTGAGTGATAGAGCAGCTTTGGTGACAACCTGGCATCCAGCCAGGGTCAACCTACCACACTCAGAGAGACATTCTCAGAAAAATCCAAAGGAGGAAGGTCACATCCTCTGTTAGGCATCTAATTTAGGTAGGATTCACAGAAACACAAGCCTGAATATCTCATATAGTTGAAAGAAACAGAGAAGCCAAGTTAAATGCTTATACTGCTGTAAAGCACACTGTGTGAATGGTACTTTTCTACATCTTTTTCATACCAGGTTTAAATCACTAATACCTGCAAATAAGCATAAATCAATTGCTGCTCCCTCCTACTTACCCTTCATGAGAGTTTTTTCCGCACACAGTGAGTAGCTAGGGGAGTTGCTCTAAGAATACAAACAGACCATTTACCTGAAGACTGACACGATGAAGTCACACTGGCCCAAAATAATTTTCAAAGACTATTATTAATTTTGTTGATTTGAAACAGCTTCCTTGAACCAGGGCTACAGTAAGATGATAACCATCTTTCTATCCAGCTCTCAAGAAGGGTATCACTAAGATCAATGGAAAAATGAATCAAATGCCCTGGAGTAAAAGAAAATATTAATGCTTGTACCATAATGAGAGTTTAGAAATTCAATTGTTAATCCCAAAGTCTTAAAGTTAAGCACTGCATAGCTTTTCTACCACACTTGTGATTGTATCCTGTGACTTACATTTGTAATTACCTGCTCAGTCATAACTATAAATACACTTTCAGATAGCTTGTCAGGTAACGATGCGAAAATAAACAAATAGCTCAAACAGTTTCTTAGCCAGAAGAGCTCTTCTACTTGTTCTGTTCTAAACAACTCACAAGTGCTGTTCATAGATCATGCATGGATCAGATATCTACAAAAGGAAACATAATCAAGCCAAGATGTTGTTTACACCAACACTAGAAACAAAGGATAGCAAGAGTCATAAACTAGCAAAGGAACTGGTTTACAGTTTCCTATCCATATATTTTTCTAGTCACACAGTTCTTAAAGTGGTTTTTCTTGTGGACAGTATCATCAATCAAATTAAAAATACTTCATTGCCATTTTTTCTCAAAGGGAAATGCAATTAATGTTATTTACAAGTATAAGAGCAAATCACAAACAATAAACACAGTACCTAAAAGCTAAAACAGCAAACAAATATGACTAATAAAGACTTGTTTAGAATTTTTAAAACTTTTTAATGGAATATCTGCCTGCTCAATGAAAGGCTTTTCCTTCCCACTCTCATTGAATTTATCTATATATGACATCCACATGCCACAGTGCCTGAAACAAAAGATGGAGCCGCTTCAAGGAGCCTGGATGTGGCTCAACTTCATAATATCTATATATCAAAAGCACCATTGACACATTCTATACAGTCAGTGGTTGACCAGCTGGTATGATATCCTGTATTGTGAACACAGACTATGCAAAACTAAAAACTTTCTTGATACATCCATACAATTGCTTTAACAATGGAACAGCCACAAGCAAGCCACAGTAGTGAAGAATTCAGGTTATATTTTTTAGTATATTATCCATTTCCCTTTTAAAAATGAAAAAGGGAATGGGGGGGGGAAAAAAGTGAATCTTTAGTGAGTGTTCTAAGTGCACCACTCCAAAAACACCCCCAACGAAAACTACAGTGAGATAAATTTTCAAATCCACAATCTAGATGCCATAAAATAGAAATAACATATATCATGGAGAACAGCATCATCTTCCATATAATTTTAATATATCATGGTGTTATGTGACAAACTGTTAGCTACTAATTAATTTAAATCTAGTAATAGTGAAAATATCTCTGTCCACTTCCACATATAATGCCAAAGGCTATAATGAACCCAAGTCAAAAAGACTAATACACTGATTTTCATTCCTCATTTCTAAATGCTCTATCAGTGAGTAAAATTAATCATTTAAAAAAACCTTATCAGGAAGACAAATTCATGGAAGACTAACACCATCACTGTGCCTCCTCTTAGGTCCTCTAATAGTGAGAAGAGCAGATAAAACAGAATATGCCATACTGCAAACTGGAAAAACAGCAGAATACATCAGCAACAGACTGCATGTCCACAGCATCAGAAAACCAAACACAAAAACTGTAATATGATCTTGATTGGCTTATGGGTTTGGGGATGCATATCCTGAAGAATTCCTGTTTCTTGTCATACTTGTCTCTTGCCCTCTGTCTACAAAATGCAGCCCACGTAACTAAAGTCCCTCACATCACCTTCAGAGAGACACATCTAAATTAGGCCACATATCAGGGCATATGAAGACAGCTTTAGCACAATGAAAACTGGAAAATGTCACTGTCCTAATAAGAAGAAAAGAGGAAGAGCTCAAAATCTCTATGCCTTAACAGTGAGTCACTTGTTTCATCTTCCTCTGAACACTGACCAGCTTTTGCAGCTATTTAACCCACAAAGATTGCAAAACTTCTGTGTGACAAATTGGTAATTTTAATGTTAATTTTGTTTACGATGTTTATTTCTGCCAAGAGTCTAAAAATCATTCTGCTAGCCAGTGACTGAGCATAAGCCCTACTGTAGGTAGATGTGGAGGAATATAAAAGGAGAAACTGTATTCTTCAGAAGAAAAAAGCCCAACACACACCATTAATATGAATCAGTCTGACCTCGTGAAGCAATTTCATCCTGAATTTGGTCTGCCTTTGATAAAATACCATGATAGATCCACAAGATAATAGTAACTGATAAACTTATATGGCCTTCATGATTAACCATGACATTTTTCCTACATAAAGTGCCAAAATTGAAAAAAAAAGGCCAAAAGGTCACAATCCAAGGAAGACGCCTTTCAAAAGAGAGCACTGCTGCAAAGCCAGTACTGCTAGCATGATCCACAGGGGCTCTCTCTGACAAGTCTGCTGGGGCAGTTTTAAAATGACCAGTTAAATGCCTGTGGAGATCCAGCTCCCTAATTATTGATTGACCTATATATTTTTGGCATCAGCTATGCCCCAGAGAATCTGATTTGACAGGCAGTTAAAAGTCCACAGTTAAATAAATTCTGAAATAGCCAAGACAAGCAGACCGACTTCCTGAGAAGACCAGTTTCTTCTGTTCATCAGAATATTTGGGGGACTGTGTAAGAAAGTTCAAATAGGCACCATTTTGAAAGAACAGAGCCTTGCAACATTTTGTATGCCAAACAGCTAATAGATACACATATATAACAGCCCAAAAAAATCTTAAGACACATAAAATAATCCCCTGTGTCATGACCATCACAAAGCAAACCCATTGATCAGGATATACTCATACGCAAGGGCTTGATCTCAAGTAAAACGGTAGGTGCAGTTTAGTTAACCACTCCCTGAAAAACACCGTGGACATTTGTAGACACACTGCTCGTGTTCTTCCCAGCTGACATTGATAACAATTTTACGGTTAGCAAGCAGACTACAGAGGCTGCTTTGTGGCCATGGGAAAAGTAATTCAATCTGTGAGATCCAACCTGTCTTCGAAACAATTCACCCAGACTCACTTTTGCCACAATTGTTTTCTTGCTCTCATCATCACTCCTTCCTTGAAGCTCTCTCCAGAAAACAGAAGGATGAAGAGTCACATCAGGGAGTAAAAGGCAGAAGAAGACACTTACAAAGCTAGTCATTGGGTCAAACAGGGTGGCAGCTGGATATCATAAGACTGTGAGCAGAATTGGGACTTATTCTAGCACAATGCAGGGAAAGAAGATTAGGACAGAAGCAGATTAAATGGAAGGACAAGCATCTTGAAAGGTCTTTTATTGTTCCTCAAGAGTAAGATTTAACATTTCAGAAACTCAGATATTATAATTAAAAAATTAATATTATTATTTCTTAAAGTGATTACTAGATTTATGACTGAAAACAGTGGATAAGTGGCATACTGCTTGTCCTGTACTGTACCGGCATGTACATTCTCCAGTTTATTCCAGTGAATGCAAAGGCTTCACGTTAAATCTAAATCCTCCATCTTTCTCTAGAATTATCTTCCAGACAAATCTAAGTTTCAGCTGTATGGCATGACTCCAAATTTTAAAAAAGCATTATCAAGGAAAAGATACATGTTGTGCAATTATCGCCTTTCTGAATCAGAGACTCATACAGTACCTGTGGATGTATCCACTGTGAAAAAAGAAGAAAATTCTCCTGGGACCAGTTCATATGTGACAACGCCATATATTCCCGAGTCTCTGTCTGTGGCAACAACATTGATGACCTCTGTTCCTGGCTGTGTGTGACTGCTGATGCTCGTCACATAGACGGCTTGTTCAAAAACAGGTTGATTATCATTAATATCTTCTATCTCGATGCGAACAAAAGCTTGGGCACTCAGCCCACCCTGTTGGATAAATCAGAAAGATGAAAACAAAAAACAAGGTCAGTTTCAAAAGTGTGAACAATAGAGTGATGCACATCTGGCTTCAGCCCATCATTAGGAAACAGAACATGCTGCAACACTATAAAGCAATGAAAATGTTAAAAACAACTTACAGTATCTGTAATACTCCAAAATACTGCACTTAGGCAAGCTACATGCTCAGAACAACTCCAGTGGGCTGACTGAGTACACAAAGAAGTTCAACTTCTTAGGACAGTGAGGCCTGAACACAAAGCTATTTTTGGTAGTACTAACGAACACTACCCATGTCAAATCCTTGCTAGTCTAACCTCACTTGTTTTACTGTAATCACCTACACACCACTTCATTCTGTGAAGGAATAAGTCAGGGCTTTCTGTCCTAGAAACACAGGTGACTGTGGTGCTCCAGTAAAGCAGGAATAACTTCTTTCTGTCTACGAGTCTTTCAGATTTAAAAGCATGACTGTTGTAACAGCGAATATGAAGCTTCTTCAGCTGTTGATTAGGAACACAGACTGAGAGCAGAGCAGGTCAGAACAGTCAAAAGCTGACCCGTCCGGCTGCTGCCTGCAAGATCTATCCCCAGTTTACCACCCTGGCAGGTTTAAGCAGTTCTGCTCATGGAGTGTGTGCCTATACACAGCTGAAGCTCCTGCTACACGTGCCTACCAAGAGCCCCTGTAACACCACGCAGGCAGAGGCACTACCTCATTCTCCCTGCAGAGTCCCTCCATCAGTTTGGAGGGGTTCATATTTCCAAGGTTATTTTACAGATGTTTTTAGAAGAAAGCAGCTCTGCTTGTGGCACAGCTAAGAGCGAGCGCTGGGGCACCAACGTGTGCACTGGAGGCACAAAGCAGCACACCTATGTATAGTCTGCATGTGCTATACACAGTACATTAACAATACAGACTGAAGAACAATTCCACACTCTTCAAAGTCACACTGAGAGCTGTCCTTGTGCCAAGTAGTTACTTACCAAAACTGCTGACAGAGATTGGATGTTGGTGCATACACATGATGAGCTATGCTGAGCAAGTCCAAACTTAATTTTGCAGTCACAGTAGCTATGATATACAAAAAAAATAACTAGGCTGCATATTTCTGCAACTTAATTGTTCACATCAATTATTTTTAAATCTGACCTTCATGAAATTATCCAATGATTCAGATTGGACACTATTCCTTTAGACTTGCTTTGCAGTATAACAATCTCCCCCAAAACAATTTTTGAAGGTTGCTTATTATGTCTCCCCAGGGTCTGACTTACTTTGAGGCAAAAATACTGTCTGCATTCTCCCTCAGACTTCCACAGGGATTTTTGCTTTGTTCTGTTTTGGTTTTTAATTCCATGTAGTAATATTACCTCTGCTGGGTGGCAGTGGCATTCCTACGAAAGCTCAAGCATGTGGGAAATTAAGATGATCTTGTCTATCACGTCTCTGTTTTACCCGTGGACTAGGAGATCTGTCCCACATCCTCCTAGCCTGCTAGGGTTTTCTTCCAAATACAATAAGGCATGGCATGCTTCCAGGGCTCACGCTGCTGTGGAGGCAGCCAGCAGCCAGGACATGCACCTGGGGACGAGGACAGGGAAGGGTACTGGGCTAACACCAGCCTCAGACTACTGAGACAGCCATGAAACCCTGTGATGATATGGGGAAGTGGAGATGTGCAGATCTAGCAGGGTCAGAGCCAACATCCCCACCCCACTTCAGGATGAGCCCCTTCTTACACAGGAAGGAAATCCCTGCACACGAGCTACAAAGGCAGCCCTATGTGCCCTGTTCGAGCCCACTGTCAGAAGATGCTCTGTGGCTCCACAGCTGTCAGGTACTTTAGGACAGGAAACAAACATTTTTAAGGGAAGAGGGGCAAGAAAGAAGCGATGTCAAAAATAAAGAGCATCTAAAAAGAGGCAAAGTTTGGAACAGCATGAGATCTAGCTGCAAAAACTAATGACAACTTGTGTTAAACTGCTTCTTCCAACTCTCATTACTGTTCAACAGACATTTAAAAAACAACCAAACAAACCACTGTCCAGCCAATTTGTATATATCCTATGGAGTCATGTAAAAACTGCAAAGTCTTTGGAAATGGGCTAATTCTAAGTGTATAGGGGAAGCAAGTTGGAGACCTACTACCTACCTAATCTCTCAGAAGACAGACCAAATTTTATGACAGACAGATCCTCCTTTTCCTGAAGAAGCAGTGTATCCCCCCCACATGTGAGTCAACTACAATATTAACTTACTAAGTTATGGTATTAACTGTTTATGGCCCAGTTCTTGCTCTGGCTATAAAAAAATTTTAATTATTGTCCCAGGTGAGAAGGAACAAACTGCTTCTGTTTACAACCACATGGATATACTTCATGCACAGAGAAGCAAGCATGACACAGTAGATCTTCCATTTGAAGGTTGAGTTAAACAAGTCTGTTGCTGACAGAAAATTACACTTGTCAAAGCATGTTACAAGCAACAGAAAGCAAGTTGTTCATTTTGAAATCCCTTTTCTCAAATGTTCAAGTCTTTTTAACTACTGCTGTGCTGTTTGATGCAACAAAATGTTGCAATTACAACAACCTCTTCGTCAGAATCCTGAGAGTTGTGTGTCCCATGGAATAAAAAGGGGACATAAAAAACTACCACCAAGTCAAAATAACCACAAGTAATATTTTCTTTACTTTGGCAGAACCAAATTTGTGTGAAAACATAAAGCTATTATTATACCTTTTTATCATGTCTCAGAAAAAAATAAGTATCCTGCCTTTGGCAGGAGAGCTTCTTCAGCTTAAGAAGTAGAAATGGTGCTACTTTGAATAGCTGTAGCTCTTCATCTTGGTGCTGTAAAATGCTTAGGAATCCATCACAATTTCCATTACAACCTCCAATGTTTTCGTCAGTGAATTGTGCTGTCAAATTTTTGTTCCAAACTAAACTGTGATATACAGGATCTCTGTCATAAAGATGTATTTTTGTGTGTGTGCGCGCGCGCGTGTGCACGCATGTGCGTGCATGTGCGTGTTAAACCCGAAAGACACGTCGCCTTGAAGTCGTAATGCTGTCAAAATGGAGAGACCACCAGTTATTTCAAAAGCCTTAACTTTAAAAGCTCTGCCATTGAGTGTTGAGCTCTTATCTCTATGTTTCAATGGCATCAGTGTAAAAGACAAAGACAATTGGACAAGCAAGGTGGTTTACCAAAAAGCAAGAGATTAAGAACAACATATTTTTTTATGCATAAAGGCAGTAAGAGAGTCACTGAGGTTTCAAATGTTCTTCAGAGTCTAAATAAACACCAATCTATGTAACTGGCAGAGTTTACATGTTTAATGAATCATAGAATCATAGAATCATCGAATGGCCTGGGTTGAAAAGGACCATAGTGATCATCCAGTTGATGATGTGCCATGCTTGTGCCATCACCTGTTGAAAAATGAGCAGTAACATAAAAGGTGGTAATGCCATACTCTACAGTGATAGGCAATTTCATAATCTGGTGCAAGTGATGCAAACTGGAAGAGTTCAGCATACACTACAAATTTCCCCAAAAATGTATCATTTCACTTCAGCCTCGAAGCCCAAACCTGATCTCTTCTTTCCATGATAGAACTTCCACTTCTAATCTCACCACATCGGCTTGGGAATTACACCTGTTTACTTTTGGAGGTTTTTTTAAAAAGGAAACACACCTTCATGGAAGAAAAAATACTCTTACTTATCACGTGAACTGCTTACCTACTTGTTCCTCATATGTCAAAGCTCCTATTCCGAGTAACAGACCTTGAAAGTCATTCCATGCAATTACATACGAAATATGTGATTTTGAATAAACCCAGGCATAGTATTGGAGTCAATACAATGAGGCAGCTTTAGCCAAGTGTTCTGTGACAGCAAGGTTGGTTAATGCACAATACGTAAAGCTAAAGCTTGGTCTTTCCTGTCTTTTTTAATTTTTCACATATGTGCACTTTAATTGCCCAGGCAAACATTCTCCAACTATTTAATTTCGAAGACTGCTTCCTAACAGGAAGGGTAACACCCGTCTGTGTAAGGAAACACATAATATAATCCTGAGTAAACTCAGTAAATTATAATCTTGAACATACAGTACAGATATGATTACAATGCTCTATATAAAACTGTACTTTCATATTCTAGCAGATGCACTTGTATATGCAATTAGATGAGACTTATGAACTTATGATCTGCTTTAAAGCACTGTGTTTAAAATTCACAGGTTTTAATTTTAGTTTCTACAAGGGCATCTGATTTTGAAGTAAGTTTCAACCTAAAAAAAATGCTGATCTTTTAAAAACAAAAAAATTCCAGAAAAGGATAAAAAGACTTAAGTCTCAGAAAGATATAAATCCAGAAAAGAGGGTAATTAAAAAGTCTTACTATCTTAATACTAATCAACTGGCATCCTTACTTCTTCTATAGGGAATGCTAGGTCTTCAGTTTCTCAGCTGCTACATAATCATTGCAAAAAGATCAATAGACCACTAGCAGGCTGTTTCACTCAACTGAAACTGCCTGCATTGCAGGTGTGCAGACCACCTCCCTGCTGTCAAAAGCACTTTCCTACTGTGCTACGCAAAACAACCTCAGTCACAACAGATATCCCGCAAGCCCTTGTAGCACTCACAAGATCTTCAGAGCACTTTATTTGACATTGAGTACTGGATATGCCCTGTAGCTTGCACATATGCAGGCAGCTCTATGCCACCATGTTGCTGTCTTCCAGCAACTTCTAACAAGAGGACAGGAGCTGCCCAGATTAGCAATTGAATGTAGAATCACAGAATCATAGAATGGTTTGGGTTGGAAGGGATCTTAGAGATCATTGAGTTCCAACCCCCTGCAGAGTACCCTGGGAATTTGTTTTTGAGGGCTTAGGAGTCCACAGGTGCTAGTCTTTTAAGGCTCACCTTTTAGAAGCACAGGAGCAGGCAATTCCACTATGTCATAAGTCAAGCAAGCAGGGCAGAAGACCAGCTTGGCTGAACAAAGGACTCCTCACAGAGCTCAAGAGGAAAAAGAAATTGTATGCTCTCTGGAAGCGAAGTCAGGCTTCGCAGGAAGAGTACATGTGGTTCATACATGCAGGAGAAGACACAAAAGGCCAAAGCTTAGTTAAAAGTTGAAACTGGACAGTGTTATTTTAGATAACAAGAAGGGCTTTTTAAAGTACGTTAATAGCAAGGGGAGGTCTAAAAGAAAATAGATTCTTGCTAAAGATGGTCATCTGACTAATCATAACAAAGAAAAAGTAGAAGCATTGAATGCACTTTTTTCCTCAGTCTTTATGCTGATCTCTTCTCCCTGGTATCGGGTAATAGGACATGTGGGACTGGTTCAAAGCTGGGTAGGTTTAGGCTGGACATCAGGAAGCATTTCTTTACTAAGAGGGTGGTCAAACACTGAAACAGGCTTCCTTGAGAAGTGGTCAATGCCCCAAGCTTGTCAGTGTTTAGGAGGCATATGGACAAATGCCCTTAACAACATGCTTTAATTTGTTCAGCCCTCAACTGATCAGGCAGCTGGACTAGATGATTGTTGTAGGTCCCTTCCAGATTAAATACTCTAGGCTGTTCTTCTACCGCTACATAGCTTCCGTAGGCCAACAAGTTAGGATGAAAGACACATGCCCTGAAGTGTCTTCAACCCTGACAACATCCAAAAACTGTGACTGTAGTCCAGAATAAAAATAATGAAACTCAAACAAAAAGCTCCATCCTTCTCACAATATGCCCAAGGAAAGAAAAAAAAAAAAAAAGAAAAAAAAAAGCTGTGGAGCACAGACACATTTAGAAGGCACCTGAAGCAGTATGTGCTAGTGAATCCTGGGATATGCCGAAACCAGAGCCTAACAGAGCCAGACGGGGAAAAAACAGGCAGAATGACAAAAAGGCACTGATCCACAGATTTTCAAACAAACCCACCAAAAAGCCTCCCACCACCATTCAATGTCAGCCTTCAGATCATCATGAAGGGCATTCTATTGCAGCACTCAAGAACCTCACTTGGAGAAAATAAAATCAAGGCAGTCCAGTTTGCAGAGGGAAAAGACAAAAAAACCCCACAAACCCAAACCTCTGGACTCTCACTAGGGTATACAGATGTGGCACTCCTTACAGTGGTGGGGGACAAAGAGCGGTAGAACATCCTGCCTGGGCTCTGCAGTTTTTAAAACTTCTTGCCACACGGGTGAAGAGAGATGATATGTTGGTATGTGCACTGTGTTACTGACAGAGATGTTTCTGGAATTGGCCTGTGCCTGGCAGCACCGCTCACACGTGTTAGTCATCCAGTCTTCTCCAGCTTTTGAAGAAAACCATGTGGGCCAGCACCTCCCAGAGTTAAAGATGGGCACTCCTGAATGTCCCTTATTGTACACCAACCCCAGATTGGGCAACTTTTGAGATTTTGGCTTTGAAGGTCAGACAACTGCTGTCTGTAAGCACGTAGTACAGATGCCACTAGACAGAATTTAAATAGCCTTATTCCAATTAAATTTCTCTGGTTTATGATAGGTTTTTTTTAACAGCTACAAGCATTACTGTTTATTTGGTTGAAAGAAAGAGAGAGGTGATGGGCATCATGAAAAATGCAAATGAATAAGCAAAAAGATTGAATTATGCATAATACACAGCTATAAATTTTGCCACCATACAGCAGCAAAAATGTGTGCTATTAAAAAGAAGTTTTCCTGGATTAAAATTAATTCTCACTAAGACTCTTTACGGCAGAAGTACACAAAACAAGCATAAAAACAGCATAAATTAACCTATACAGTAGTTTGGAGACCCCCAAGCAAAAAGGGAAAAAACACACAGTGGAGTGTCCATTTCAATCACGTTGTGAAAGCAAAGCAAAAAAGCCAAACAGAAGAATTAAAACATATCAGACCCAATTTGCACATATTCAAAACCAAAAATGAGTAATTTTGTCCCGCTTTCAAAAACATGCAAATACTTTTACTAGAATTCCTGTTTTTCCATATTTTCCTTTTTGCAAGACTTGATTTCACAGTATACCTCAACTAAATCTCTCGCAAGTGTTATTGAAGGTTCCCCAAGCAACATACCTTCATCTGATTTTCTTTTTTTTTTTCCCAGAGACAGAAAAAAATTATAATTTCAACATCTTTAAATGAAATTTTCAGCTGCCTGTAAATTCAAAGACCCCCCCAAGTGCCTACTGAAACTGTCTCTGGTCTGTCACAAGTGCAGAAGTAGAGCTGCTGTGGCTAAGGGGGGTGTCCCTGGCAGCACTGGCACATGAATCACAGGAGGGTCACCCTCACTACTGGAGCAGCTCTCAGTCTGCCACTGTCCAGACAGAGACCCAAGGAGAAGGCTAGGTGCAGAGGCTGTGGGATTCAGTGCAAACACATTTCTATAGACCTAGCGACATGATTTCTTTTCATATAAAAGCATTTCAAGGAGGAGTTCCAAATATATACATGAAGTAAATGTCTTTGGGACCAAAAACAGTGCTGCCAGATGAAAAGGCTAATACTAACATTACGATCAGTCTTGCCCCTGTGTAATCAGTGAGAGTGCTCCCACAAGCTCTCACAGGATGTTTATTTAACATCAGTTTAACAGAATCTGTTTTCCACTTGCCTCTCCATGGGCTCTTGTGTACTATTTCAGTTCTCCTATTACTCTTTCTATATAGTGCGTAAAAGACACGACCAACAAGTTCCAAAACAATGTAATGGAGCAGGCATGAACAGGTGGAGGAAACCGATAGTTTTGTTGTAAGAGAAATTGAGCACCACCTGGAAGATATTTTATTTTCCTCCTCATTTCTAATTTACTTCTTTATTTCTTTCCTTTCCACCTCTCTTCCTCCCCTTTGTCAACAGTGACCCTTTACTCCTCCTCTGTCTTTTCCTGCACACATTTTTCCCCTGATCACAGCATCTACTTTGAATCCCACACCCAATGTCTTTCATCCATCAGCAGCAGAATGCCAGGCAACAAAATATCCACTACAATTCTGCTGTAAAAGTGGAAAGTGGTTCAACATAGGCTCACATATACTGAAAATTGATAATAAATATTGAAATTAGGTGCTTTAATATTCAGGTGTCTGATGAACCAGTTTTTTGACAATAAATCAATGAGATCTACGAAATACTGAGTTCCAGTAAAAAGGTAAGTCCTGCCCGTCACAGACAAGGCAATCAAAAATTGAATCCCCCTCCCCATTATTGATCTTCTGAAAACACAAGGTCTTAAAATAAGATAAATTGCAGACCAATTTAAAACCAAAATACTCTGTAGTTTCAATGCATCGGCATTTTCTTTAACTTTTGACAGAAGATTTATAACTTAGCAATATAAGCAATAATTTAACCAAAAAAAATGCATCAAGCTTTTTTCATGTAAACCTATTTTCTCTCACAGTATTTCTACCACAACCACATTTTTAAAAAAATATATATTAGACATGCTTAGGACAATACCTTAAATGCAAGCTTAATAGCCAAAGTATGAAATGAAGACTGAAATTAAATTATTTCAGGCTACTCAATGCTTTTCGGTTCAAATTGTCTTGCAAAATGCTACCTGAATAACATGAATCCATAAGTTTTTAAAAGTGTCCTTATGATAATTTTAACAGTTGCAACCAACCAGTAACTTTTTCTTTGGATGCTTCACAGTTCACTACTAAAACTGAAGAAAGTTAAGAATGAGCACCGGCTGGTCTCCTTCTGGGCCTCTCATTTCAAACACCCTTTGGAAACTTTCATAACAAAATGAACCAAGGAATTAGTTTCTTCAAGTCCTGTTCAGGAGTCAGGTTACCAAAATTTTGTTACTTGGCACCTGGTAGACCAAGTGTCCATACCCAGCCATCTCTATGCGTTCCCACCACCATGAGTGTTCTCAACCTCCTTTTGATACAGAGATCTGAAATGGATTATTTCTACACATACAACTTACCCTGCCCTTGCTATACCATGAATACCCACTTCCAAGCACCAGCTCCTCCTGGAAAGTGGGAAAACTTTCAGACATGCTGTTGCAGGGAGGGTGTACCCAGCCACAGCAGAACCACCAATGGCATTAGCTAGCTTGAAAGCATGAGGACAGTTATCCAGGAAAACTACTGGCACCCACAGTAGCCAGGCAATTCTAGCACAAGTTAGTGGTTTATTACTACTACACCTTGAAAGCAGGGAGCAGAGGTAACCTGGAGTCCACCAGTTCCAAGAGGGTGAGGAAAATCAGCAGGGACTAAAAAACAGTTTTCAACAACTTGTTTAGGAGTGATTTTGGATTTCACAGCCAATCTTACCAATTTTGGTCAAAATTTGTGCTTTGTGAAGCATCACATTCTGCCCTCTGTAGAGATAAGAAACTTTATTCAAAATTATGCAATTTTCACATACTCCGTTCTCCTTTAAAAGTATACAGCACACCCAAATTTGCAAATGTATTCACAAATCGGGCAGTGTTAAGAGACGAAACTTACCCCATCCATAGCTTTTACTAAGAGATCGTAAGTGGTTGGATCTTCTTCTCTGTCAATGTCTTGAGATACACAGATCTGACCAGTACGTGGGTCAATCTGGAAGGCTTTGGATTTTTCATAATAATGGAATCCGTCATAAAGAAAATACTCAACTTCACCAAACTGGTCGGCATCTGCATCTGTTGCCTTGACCTGCAGGGAAACAACAGAGGTAGAAATGAAACCAGCAAAACCATTATTCATTCATTCAAAAAATCACAGACACTTTGTTTTAAAGATACCTCAAAATTTAGTGTTTTAAAAGCAAATGTGCATACACACAATCAATACAACCACACTCCGCTACCTAAGCTGTCTGTCCGCAGTTTGTAAAATAATGACTCAGCTACTGACAGTGTAATTATTGCAACAAGCATGTAAGATCGATTAGACCTCGTCTGTAACTTTACTCGTTTATCTGTCAGTAATTATCTCAATCAAGTGGACTTCCCATGAACTGGTAGAGCCAGACACATCAAGCCTCGTTAGCAGGCCATACCTTAAGCTACTTTCCCTTCATGTTATTTTTTACCAGTGCAGGTAGGTCTTATGAAAACTACGTCACACATAGATCAGAAAAGTGCTGACAGACATTCTTACCTATTTTCTAAAAGATTCCCCAGAGTTTAACTTTGTACTTCATCTGAAAGAGAACCTGGTGTCACAGTGATATATACAGGTTAGGGACTGGAGAGGGGTTTAATCTCCAGTCTTCTCTCCGAGGAGCCACAGCTCTACCAACACATCTGAACGTGACTGTCACATGCAGGCTCAGCACAAAGCTAGAGACGCACAGACTGCACTATACTCCCTGTAAAAGACTTAATCACCCTGTCAGTGTAGTCTTGCGTGTAGCTCTAACTGCTGAATGACAAATCAGCCCAATATATTTTCTTTTCAGTTATATCACGTACATCCAAAAAGCAGCATGAATTCTGCTGCAAATCCCAAACAAATGTTGTAAAGAAGTATGTCAAAGAAAGACTTCCTTCAGAGGGAGATTCCTCTGCACCCACATGGCACCAAATGGGAAATACGTACATGCACATATATACACACATATACTAAGTCCAGCTGACAAGGAAAATGGATGGCAGGGGAAAACCTAGATGGATGATGGTTAGAGACTGGAGCAGGGCAATGGTAGCCATGGGGCAGGGGGGCCTGATCCAGGGCACAGAAAGGCTCTTTCCAAACCAAAACACTTCCGCTCCTCCCTTTCTTTCCAGCTACGCTCAGTCGTCTTGTGTTGCCAACGGACCAGACTAGACCAGTATGCTAGATGTACGTATGATGCTTTCAGAAGCCTGTGAAAACCCAGGGTGACTTTCAACATGCTTCATCACCTTCCCTCAGCTGGGTTTTAAAGGACTGACAAGGCATTATACAAATAGCAGGGGGTCAATGCTCTTTCACTGAACATGGGATAAAGGCAGTGACTAGTTCAGAAAGCATCAAAAAAAAACCCCTAGTAACTTAAAACCATCGAGTGATTTTAAGTTTTAATACAAAATATGCCTGAAAGTTTTTTTTAACACTACAAACCTTTCTTTTGATGCACGGGGGGGGGGAGGGCAGAGAAGGTGGGCAGAAATCAACATACCCTTTAAAACACTTTAATAAATGTTTACTGTAGCAATAGGTTTTGCTATTACTGTACATGCGCCCTGTGATGAGAGGCTGAGGGAACTGGGCTTGTTTATTATGGAGAAAAGGTAGTTTCAGGGGGATTTAATAGCCACTCCCCATTGCCCAAGAGGAGGTTACTACAAAGATAGCACCCAGCTCTCTCCTCAGGTGCAGGGCACGGGATGGGGAAACACTGGTCACAAGCTGAGGCTGGAAAGGTACCGGCTGGACCTGAGGCAGTATGTTAATTGTGAAGATGATTCAGCACTAGAAGAGGTTCCCTCCCAGAATAGCCGGGGTCGCCATCCTCAAGTGTTTTGAGACCCAACTGGACACAGCCCTGAGCAGCCGGGGCTGCACCAGAGACCCCCCACCGCCCCCTCCATCCCCAGAGCAGCCATGGAATAAACTGCTACCCGACTATGGTAGCACCATCACACAACTGTGCTGCTTCACCAGCCACCAGAAGTCAAGCCCACAGGATGTCTGAGTATGAAACTCTTGCTCTTCGGACAAGGGGTGGTTTGGTTAAATAAGTATTTGATAAACAGAACAGATTTCTGTGTTGCATCTTCAATTTTACTGATCTAAAATCTCTGACAACAGAATGTTTTGTGATGGGTTTGGCTCCTCTGGCATGTTCCACCATGGAAGTTTTCACTTAAATTTACGAACATATTAGAAGAAAATAATTTTCTAAAAATATGCATGTATTAAGAGAGACAGTATCTTTAGTTCTCTAAGTTGTCATTATTGGAGCTATTTAAAGGATTTCTCCTCCTCATTTGGTTTAATTTTCTATTGATTCTTTGAGGATGATAAATCCTGTGTTTTCATTCAGCCTACTTGGGCAAGTACAATGCCTGAAGACCTTAAAAGAGCTTTGGAAGCCTTCTTATTATAAAGCCTGAGAGTTAAAACTGGCAGGAGTTCACAGATATGACCTGTACCAGCCATTGCCTGCACCTGGCCCAGGTTGGAAAGGTGCACCAATGACCACAGAAAGGGCAAAGGCAGAGGTCTGCACACAACAGCCCATAACTGTCTGGCATGGTTTTAGGCACAGTTTCAAGACCAATCAAGCTGGTCAGGCCAGGGACTATTCCTAGCAATAAGTCTGGATGAGGTCATCCTTTTCTGGGGATGTAAATTAATTTAGCTGCATGGACACAATCTGTGTCAGGTCACTTGGCCTTAGGGCCCCAGAACAGCCCTTGGCTGCTTCTCCTTCTAGTACAAACATGGCCTCAAGGACCAGTCAGTGCCTTCATCACATGCTCACTTCTTTGCCCACAGAGGAATTGCTATGGCACTAAAGTACTGAACTGGGACTTAATTAAAACCAAATGAATGAAAACATGGTTTGGGAAGGCTGAAAAGTATAGAAGTGGGGAAATGGAAACCATGTTAAAAAGTGCCAAGGCAAATTATACAGCTAAAACTTACTCTAGAACAGTTACTTCCATCAGAATTTCAAAATGACAGATAGCCCAAAAAATACATGTGATATTTCTTTTGTTCGTTTGTTTGTTTGTTTGTTTTCGGGGGGGGGAGCTTGGGGGGGGGGGCAGGATTGGTGTAGCGGGTTTTTTTTTGTTTTTTGAGTTTTTAGCTTGTTGAGGTTTTTTTGTTCATTTGGTTTTAAGCACCTTGTGAACTTCTCTGCTTTCTGCATAAGATACTCCAGATTCACTGCATTTCAGAAGAGGTATCCCTGTAGACTGTAATTGCACCACATACTCCAGTGCATCTTTCCCCCCCCAAATCTAATGTGGGTGATAATACTGGAAGGTTCTGTCTTCCCTGTGCCTGCATGTGGTTCCATGTGTAAATGCTAACATGCAATTGAGCATGGGTGATTAATTACGTGTGTGAAATTTGAGGGTATTGTTAGAAGTTGAGCTCATTATATTCAGTGACTTGTCTTCTTCGTTGTAAATTATGCAGTCCTCAGACTTTGAGCAATATATGCAAAGGAATAATGAATGATGAATTTAAATAAAAATGCCTCAGTTCAAAGCAATACAAATTTGAAGGTCTGATTGTGATCAACTTCAGTTACTTTAATCAGCAGAACTAAGTGTCATCAATTTCTGCATTTATCAAAATATGATCTTCCTCCCTGTGCAAGTCCTTCATATCCATTCAATTTCCACCCACTTAATAGTCTTCTTTTTTTTTTTCTTAAATCACTCAGCAATTTTGCCCATAAAATCTTTGATCTGAAGAGAGAACAATCTGGAATTGAGTTTGGATGAAAAATTTACCGTAGCAGACAGAGCTGAGGTTGAATGGAACTACACCTGAGGTCTGGGGAGAAATTAACTATTATCAGTGCAAGCTGATTTAGAAGGAGGGACCCAGTAAAACCATGCTAACAAATTCAAGTTTTCAGATATAGATGAATGGAACAAGTTGCTACAGATTTTAGATATTAAAGCACACAGTAGCCATGGTCCAAAACACGTTGGGTTTTGTTAGCATACTGCACTAGTACCAATCCTATGGAATATTATAGCAGTTAAATGCTTGAGAGCTGTGAATTACAGCAGTCCAAACAGGAGGAAATTAAGGCAGGAGCAGGAATTTTCACAGTGGATTGATCAAGAGTGTTGTATGTCAGCAGTATCACGGAGGTGACAGAGCTGAAAGGATTTATATGCCTTGGAGACGTGGGAGGCAAGAGAGTAGCAAGTTGTAACACCTCTGTTCTGAGAATTAGGCTGGATATGAGACTGGGACCAAGAAGAAAAGAAAGAGAGAGGGAAAAGAAGGGTTATGCTCACAGGCCTTTTCTCATTTTTTCACTAAGTATGTTTTCAATACACTAAGTTGAAAGATACATGTTATTAAGGAGTGTGAACTTCAGAATAAGGAAAGATAGGACAAAGTATTTCCCCAAGAAACATTTTTAAAAGCCAACAGAAGTCATGGTATAGACAGCTACTGTCTGGACTTTCTCACCAGTCATGATTTCTGTAGCCTGCATCCTTTGTTCTGTTTTACGCTATCTAGACAGCAAATCCATCAGAGATAAAGTTTCTTCTGTCCTGCTGACACTACCAATAAAGTAATAAATGGTCAGAAGGCAAACATCCTCTCAGAAGAAGGAAAAAGGGGGACCAAGAGAAATGTTATGGAGAACAATTAAAAAAAAAAAAAAAAAAGCTGATCCATCAATGTGATGCTTAATGCATGAGGGGAAAAAATGTCAGAAACTGGTAGATACCAGACGGTGTAAGAAGATAAAGAACAAAAAAAAATAGTCATTAAAGAGGCAGATTAAGACAGTGTTGGAAGTGCAGAAATTACCTTTATTTGCATATGGAAAGAGAGGCCAGTCTCAGAGAGAGAAAATAAAGGGAACCAGTATGTAATTAAGGATCATTAACCTCACCTAGATATACACTTTAATCCTATAACACATGCACAGGTCTGAATGAAGAAAAAAATGCTGGCTATACACTTCAGTAGGAGAGAACTGAAACATCTTGTTATGCTAAAAGTATGGAGAGACTTTAGAGCTAATAGAAAGCAAACATTTGGCAGCTCCTAAACTGGTTCCATTCACTTGAGGGGAACTCTGACAACTCACAGCAATGGACAATCTGTCCACATATTTTACAGGCATGAAACAATACTATCAATAAATAACAAACAAGATTATAGACACTTGTATCAGTTCCTAAAGCCCAGACTGTTCTGATTCCTTTTAAAAGTCTCAATTTTGACATTTTTGTTTGTTTGTTTCCACTGCTTCGAAATCCTCAAGCATATATTTAACTGTGCCACCCTACCATTTGAACTAAAACAAAGTTCCTGGCTATTAATTTAGAATTCTCTATTTTCTTTCCTAGGCATTATTTCCCGGTTTATTAACAACTGCATATCTTTTGAAGAGCTGAGCAAATATTTTAAATTATATGCAAAATGGGAGAAATGAACTGTGCACACAAAACCACATCAGAAAAGACAATCTTATTAAACTGTGTGGATCAAAAACTCAGGACCATGAACTTTGCATCCTATGTAAAGACCGTTTTTAGGATTTAGAGTATGCAGCCTTAAAGCTGACTGATTTGCAATGTTGAATTTCACATGTGGGTGACCAGAATTAATTTTATGGCTTTCAGATTGACAGAATAAAAGTGATCATCTCTGATAGCAACTAAATGAGACTAAAAAATATTACATCAATTTTTCATGGCTTAAGAATTGCTCCCATACCATATATTTTGTGACGTTTATTCCATTTCATTTCAGCTAACCAATTTATAGCTCTCATAGCTCATAAAATCTGTTTGGGGAACCCTTAATGTCAGAGCGCAAGACAGATTTTTATTTTGTCAATAAAAAGTGTGTTTAATTCTTTCAGTTTTACTGATATCATGAAAAGCAAGTTAATTGCCAGCACTCAATTTTAAAGAAAATGAGAAAACAGGGTAAATAAAAACAAGCCCCACTACTCCAAAATGCTCATAATAAAAGCGTAAAACAGGACACAACAGACAGATACAGACATGGGGAAACTACCAGCAAACTGAAAGAAGACTGTTCAACAAAACAGTTATGCTGCTGATGAATGATGTAAGCATGGTCCTGCCCTGCACACATCACCAGCCCAAAATCTAATACTCTTCCAAAGATGTGAAGGACACCAGGGCTGTTCATGGCAGTACGGCAATGCCCGAGGGCAGACCCTTACCGGATGACTGCTGCAATTCCACATGCAGGCAACCCAAATGCCCCCATAACAGCAGACCACCAGTATTTTGGAAAAAATTGCTATGCCAGACTTTTGTGACAAGTCCCTGGCTGCAGGGAAGGAGAGGAGAATCCTATTTTGGTGGCATGCTGTCAGTAAAGTGAGGTTGTAGAAGTACTGGTTGTGGAATTATAGATAGCTGATATTCTCAAGAGAGAGTTGTTTGGGTGTAGTTGTGCCTGTGAGATTAAGATTAGCACATGAGCTGCCAGGAACACACATCAGATGTCTTTAATTCAGTGTCCTCACTTACAACCCTGATTGGCAAGAAAATAGCATATAGAATATAATTCAGTGATCTTTATTTCATAGCTGCCTGAAGCAGTGCAGACAATAATGCTGATGCAAAACCTGAAGAGAGTTTTAACCACATAATCACAGAAAGGTTTGGGTTGG
>VZTO01025886.1:0-10410 GCA_013400615.1 Syrrhaptes paradoxus
CCCAAAGCATTCAAGTTCGGCAAAGAACTGACAACAACAGGAGTCATCATCTGTGACATGAAGAGTTTATTTGCATCTTAATAAAAAAGCATCTGTCAGCTTGGTAATGTTTAATAATAGTGTTGTCCTTTCGTTTTAGCTACCACTTTTGAAACAGCTCTCTCTAGAAATCAGCAGAGAAAATTGCTTGTACCTCTAGGCTCAAAAATATCTCCATTACAGTCTACCAGCAACCCCACACCCAGCCACCCACCCACGTTCAACTATTTGGAAACATTTTTTGCATTTCCAAGGTAATTGCCATGTTTATTAGTGAGAGTTACTTAGCGTAAAAGTCATTCTTCTACTTGTACTTCTACTGCATGCTGAGCAATAGCAGAAGTAAATGATTTCTAAGCTCTCATGTTTTATCATATAGAAACATTGTGCAATTTGTAATGGATAAATTTAATGGACTGGTGACCTACAGTATTTGTGTAATTTAATTTGTTGGACAGTTTTTGTGTCAACCTTACATTTATGTACAGTTTTTAGTGTTTTTGACATTCTGGTCTTTTTGTTTTCTGTTGTTAAGTATCTTTGTGTAGAGGAGATCTGCCGATTGCCTGTTACAAACATAGTTAAAATTCTAAATTATTCTTCTTTCTCTGTTAAACATTCACCTTTACAGAAAGAAGAGGAAATGAAAGGAATGTATTTCCTCATTTGCATTAGCCATGGAGCTGAAGAAGCTTCAGCTATTTTTAAGATATTTATTAGACAAAAGCAATTGTTGCTGGGGTTTTTTTGCTAAAGCTCTAACAGATGTTTCAATATTAATTGCTCCAAGACTTAAAGTTATCAGGCAGACAAGAGTGGGATCTTATGAAACTATATAGAATTGTTGCTTGAAAAACTTGATCTTCAATTCTTTGCTTAAAAAACTAGTTGGCATCAATATTGCTATGTCCACATTTTTGTCAAGGTTATCAGGAACTGCCAATTGCCATTTAAAATAAAATGTTATTAAAATGTTTCAAAATAATGATTGCATTTTTAATTCATTTCAATTTCAATTAAAAAATTCAATTTAAGAAGTCAGTAATTATTAGTTGGGAAACAATGTTGGCAATGGTCTGTTTTGAACACTGCTGAGTGGTTGCAATCTTAAAAACAATTCAATATTTTCTTAGTGCCAAAAGATCTTACTTTTCCTACAATTCATGGCTGATGCTGTATGTCTAGAAAAGTTTCGCTATAAGGTGTTTTCTGCAGCTTAACATCTCATTGTCATTTTAAGCTCTTTGAATTGGATGGGGACCTTTTGTATCTACTTCTCTACTGAAAATGAAGAGTATTCTCTGAAGAGAGATTTTAGTGTTAGTTACAAATTTCTTTTTTTCTGTGGGCTGACCCTGGCTGGATGCCAGGTGCCCATCAAAGCCACTCTATCACTCTGTTCCTCAGCTGGACAGGGAGAGAAAAATATAACAAAAGGCTCATTGCTTGAGATAAGGACGAGGAGAGATCACTCACCAGCTACAATCATACACAAAATAGACTCGACTTGGGGAAATTAGTTTAATTTATTACTAATAAATTCAGAATAGGGAAACAAGAAATAACCCCAAATCTTAAAAATCACCTTTCCCCCACACCTCCCTTCTTCCCAGGCTCAACTTCACTCCTGATCTTCTCCACATCCTTCCCCTGAGCAGGTCAGAGGGACAGGGAATGAGGGTTGTGGTCTGTTTATCACACACTGTCTCTGCCGCTCCTTCCTCCTCAGGAGGAGGACTCTTCACACTCTTCCCCTGCACTAGCATTAGTCCCTCCCATGGGAGACAGCTCTGCATGAGCTTCTCCAGTGTGAGTCCTTCCTAAGGGCTGCAGTTCTTCATGAACTGCTCCAGCATGGGTCCCTTCCACAGGCTGCTATCCTTCAGGAACAAATTACTCCTGACGGGGCCACAGGTCCTGCCAGGAGCCTGCTCCAGCGCAGATTTCCCACAGGGTCACAGCCTCTTTCGGACATCCACCTGCTCCAGCTTGGGGTCCTGCACAGGCTGCAGGTGGATATCTGCTCCCCTGTTACCCTCCATGTCTGCAGGGGCACAGCTGCCTCACCATGGGCTGCACCATAAACTGGAGGGGAATCTCTGCTCTGGCACATGGAGCACCTCCTTCTCCTCCTTCTTCACAGAGCTTCGTGTCTGCAGGGTTGTTTCTCTCACATGTTCTCACTCCTCTCTCCAGCTGCAGTTCCACAGGGTTTTTTTCACCTTCTCGAATACATTGTCCAAGAGGTGCTACCACTGTCACTGATGGGCTCAGCCATAGCCAGTGGAAGGTCCATCTTGGAGCCAGCTGGCATTGGATCTATCAGATAGGGGATGCTTCTAGCAGCTTCTCACAGAAGCCCTGTAGCCCTCTCCACTACCAAAACCTTGCCACTCAAACCCACTGATTTCTATGGAGTCAGGGTGATAAATAATGACTTTTATTGAGCAGGTATTTTTCAGAAGTGTTCAGCACCTACCATAGCCCAATGAAGTGTCTGAGTAATTGACTTGGTATTAAAAGACAGCAATGAGAACAGCAAGGCACTTACCACCTTGGGAAATGTGGCTCAACAGAGGTGCTACTACCCTGTGCGTATTCACTCAAAAGTGCAAACGACAGTTTGATATTTGATTTGACTTCTTTTTCACCCTATCCAGCTACAGGGCACCTGGTGCAAATGCCTGACTGTTGTTTTTAAATCAAATGTTAACATTTCCTATTTAAGGTTAATTGAACACCCGGTCCAAGGCACAATACATGACTTTTTTTCTAGTCTAATTTCTTATGGCTTAGTGTTGCGGATGGTAAGAACATTAGCCAAGTGAGTTCCCTCTGTTTATATCTCTTGTCATTAGTTTAATGAGAAGCTATTGCAGTGACTCATTCCCTCTTTCGCTCTAAGGCTATTGCTTTTAAAAACTTGGCAACAGGAAAGGTGAGGATCTAATAAAACGAAATTGAACTGTGTCTCTCCTTCTTTCCCCATGCTTGTAATCATGGGCTAAGAGCAGGTTCTTAGACTCATTTAGTCCTCTGCCCCTACTGAAGTACCTGATGTTCAGCAACATTTCTGAGAGAGGAGTGGCCAGATATCTCCAATAAACTATTCATCCTTAGAGGCATTTTTCTGGGAGGGGAATTAGCTAGACATGACAGCACTGTGAGCAGGAATGGCCCATTGTCCATCTCAGGAGGTCAGACCACAGGAAGTCTGCAGCTTTCCTGGGGATGCAAAGCAGCTGAGTGGTGTGCGCAGAGCCCAGTACCAGGACCATGACCATGATATTAGGTCTTTTAATTCCAGCCCACTTATCCCCTTGAAATTTTTACAGCAGGAAAACTCACTGCTCATGTGCTGCTGCCACTGGGCAGAATTCGGAGCAGATCAGTTCCAGGGGCTCAGATGTCTTAGATGTAGGACTTGTCTGTAGGCTGTCTCATTTAGATACAGGTAGTTAAGGGAGAAATAGTTGCATTCTGGAACAAGTGGGTCCACGTGTAGGATTATCTGAGTACATTTAGTGTGCTCTATATTTAACAGAATCAAAGAAAGGTTGAGGTTGTGTTGTAGTTTTGATCCTGGCTGGCAACTAAACACCACCACAACGGCTCACTCACACTCCCTTCTCCCCCTCACAGGGACGGGGGAGAGAATTAAAGGGGTAAAGGAAAAAGAGAGCCGTGAGTTAAGAACAATTTAATAACTAAACTGCAATAATATTGAAAATAATAATAACAATAATGGTAATATATGCAACTGTATAAATGAGTGATACACTGTGATACTGCTCATCACCCGATGACCAAGGCTCAGCCCATTCCCAGCTAACCATCCCAGAAAAGAGAGGGTCCCAAAACCATAATCCCAGAATGGACATAACAGCCTGAGTGTCCAAGAGACCGAGATGACCCTGAGAGAAGGGTGATCCAGAAGGACATAACCTGGAGCAAGAGAAGGTACTTCCAAACAGACCCTAATCTATATACTGGACATGATATGGAACAGACTATTGACCAATTGGCATCTCAATTCTAAACCTAAGATTGAATCCTAGACTATTAATTCGGGCTGTGCTCCCTCCCAGCTTCTCCTGCACCTACAGACACTGGCACAGCAGAGAAGCTGAAAAGTCCTTGACTGTCCTGGAAGTAACTATAAACATCAGTATGTTATCAGCCTTCTCCTCAGCACAAATCCAAAACACAGCCTCTCAATAGCTACTGTGAAGAGAGATAACTCTGTCTCAGCTGAAACCAGGACATTCTCCACCCCTTATTCTATACAATCTATGTCATCATCAGATCCCCCTGTTTTCCCTTAACCTAGAGACCATTCCTTCAAAACATTATTGAGTTAATTTAATGCATGACTTTGGGCTACATCTGTCATTACAGAGGTCACTCAGCTGCATGATGTTGGACACAATATACAGATAATGTATAGTCTCAGTTGCATATTGCATCTGGAATTTACACATCTGATGTACCCAGCACAGTCCATCTCAGTGGTCTGTGGGTTGAGGATGTCTGTCTCAGGGAAGTTGCTGGACATCAGTTCCAGTTCCATCAAACTTGGGTGATTCTTAACAGCATGTCATTAGTATAATGTATAATATATAATAATCATAGCAGTGATGATATGCAATATCAGAGTTATGCAGAAATTAACATCATACAATTAAGTTCATTGTCCACTTTCACCCAACATCAAATCCCCCTGAGGTACACATCAGACCTCTCTGCCCTTCTGCATCAGCCACCAAGTGCACCCAGGTCCTTGAGCAAAAGCAATCCCACGAATGGGATTACCTTTACCCAAGACAGGAAGAACCTAAACTGTCTTCCCCAGCATATTCTTGATATGCACCACAGGGACTTTATCTCCATCTACAATATGTGAAAGTTCTGATTGGCCAGGGCCATCCTGGTTGGCAGATCCTCTAGTGTTGACTAGCCAAGTGGCTTTTGCTAAATGCATATCCCAGTTTTTGAAAGTTCCACCCCCATTGCTTTCAATGTAGTCTTAAGCAGCCCACTGTATTGTTAGGTCTTCCCGGAAGCTGATACATGGTATGGGATGTGATACACCCACTCAATGCCACGTTCTTTGGTCCAAATGTCTATGAGACTGTCTGGGAAATGAGTCCCATTGTTTGACTCAATTCTGTCTGCAGTGCCGTGCCGCCACATGACTTGCTTTTCAAGGCCCAGAATAGTATTCTGAGCAGTGGCATGGGGCATGGCGTATGTTTCCAGCCATCCAGTGGTTGCTTCCACCATTGTGAGCACATAGCACTTACCGTGGTGGGTTTGTGGAAGCGTGTTGTAATCAATCTGCCACGCCTCCACATGCTTATGTTTTAACCAATGTCCTCCGTACCAGAGAGGTTTTAACCATTTGGCTTGCTTGATGGAAGCACAAGTTTCACATTCATGGATAACCTGTGCAATAGTGTCCATGGTTAAGTCCACCCCTCAATCATGAGCCCATCTATATGTTACATTTCTTCCTTGATGACCTGAGGCATCATGGGCCCAATGAGCTAAGAAATTTTCAAGCTTATGTTGCCAGTCCAGAACGACCTGAGACACTCTAATCTTAGCAGCCCAATCCATCTTCTGGTTGTTTTGATATTCTTCGTTAGCCCAACTCTTGGGTACGTGAGCATCTACATGATGTACTTTTATGACCAGCTTTTCTACCCGGGCAGCAATATCTTGCCACAATGGGGCAGCCCAGATGGGTTTGCCTCTGAGTTGCCAGTTACTCTGCTTCTATTGCTGTAACCACCCCCACAAAGCATTTTCCACCATCCAAGAGTCAGTATAGAGATAGAGCACTGGCCACCTTTCCCATTCAGCAATATCAAAAGCCAATTGGATGGCTTTTACCTCTGCAAACTGACTTGATTTACTTTCTCCTTGAGCAGCTTCCACGACCCTTCATGTGGGACTCCACATGGCAGCTTTCCACTTCCAATGTCTTCCTACAAGACGACAGGACCCATCAGTGTACAGGACATATTGCTTCTCATTATCTGGCAGTTCATTATATGGTGGGGCCTCTTCTGCACTTGTCAGCTCTGCCTCCTCTGGTGACATTCTGAAATCTTTGTCTTTGGCCCTGTTTGTGATCACTTCCAAAATTCCTGGGGGACTGGGGCTTCCTACCCTTGCTCATCGTATAGTCAGTGCAATCCACTTACTTCATGCAGCATCAGTTTCATGATGTATAGAGGGAATCTTCCCTTTGACTGTCCTGGCAGCAACTATAAACTTCAGTATGTTATCAGCCTTCTTCTCAGCACAAATCCAGAACACAGCCTCACACTAGCTACTATGAAGAAAGTTAACTCTGTCTCAGCTGAATCCAGGACAGGCTGGCAGGCACCGCTGGAGATCATCCAGTCCAACCCCCTGCTCAGAGATGAGCCAGCTAGAGAAGGTTGCCCATGTCTGTGGCCAGTCAGGATTTTAATATTTCCAGTGATGGGGACTCCACAGCCTCTCTGGGCAACCTAATCCTATACTTGACCACCCTCACTGTAAGAAGTGCAGGAGGTCCATATCTCAAGGTGCTCCTTACAGTAACATAAGTATTGTCTCACAGAGGTTCCTTCTTTAAAAATGTAGTAGGTGACAACTGAACTCCTTCCTCTCCCAGAGAATAGTTTAGCCAGGATGCTGATTTAGTAAACAAGAAAGATGCAGGACTATTTCAGTGGTAACAGCTCTATGGATCCTTTAGTCAGAGATACCAACAAGAAATGTCTCCCGGAATATTTTTCTCCTTAATTCACCTTAAACTTCTTAAGCTCGGTAGAAATCAACATTACTGCTCAGCATTTATAATGCCATTGCTGCACCCTGTGACAGCAGGTCTTATCTTCATGGATTTTTCTGGTTTTAATAATTGACCTTGTTTGTCAGGCTGCCTGGCATGTGTGGCCACATAGACAGACATTTCAGTCCAACTGTATTCTCCTTCCCACAACCGAGCCAGCACCAGGCTTATGTGCTATTTGTTGAAACACAGATGAAAAACTGGAAATCCAACTGACTTCTCCTCTCCATTAACACCATCAGGTGATCTAGGCCAGGGAGAAACCCTTAATGCTCCAAAAAGGAATATACATGAAGGGAAAGCAAGGCACCCATGAAAGGCACCCAGTCTGGAACAAGGCTGGCTTTGATCTCACAAGCATCCGCATGAAAACCTACATTTTCAGAGAACAGGACCCCTCTTTAGATTGAAATCAGTGTTTCAAATGGGATTTAAGGAAACAGTAGCATTTACAGGGATCGGTTTAGGGGGAGGAAGAGGAAAAGTATTTCCATGATGCTGTCCTATTCACTGTGTGACCACACAAGGGACAGTGCACCTCTTTGAAGTGCTGGCATGATGTATCAGCAATGGCCAGCCAAGTCATAGAGTCACAGAATCATAGAATNTGATGAAGAGTGCCTCCCCATCTCTCCTCTAGGCCCCCTTGAAATGC
Source organism: Syrrhaptes paradoxus (assembly GCA_013400615.1). Classification (NCBI taxonomy): domain Eukaryota; kingdom Metazoa; phylum Chordata; class Aves; order Pterocliformes; family Pteroclidae; genus Syrrhaptes; species Syrrhaptes paradoxus. The sequence goes on from VZTO01025886.1 coordinate 7,542, forward strand.
TGGAAGGCTAGTCTAAGGTCTCCCCAGAGCCTTATCCTCTCCAGGCTGAACACTCCCAACTTTCTCAGCCTGTCTTTGTATGGGAGGTACTCCAGCCCTCTGATCATCTTTGTGGCCCTGCTCTGGACTCGTTGCAACAAGCCCATATCCCTCCTGTGCTGGTCCACTGCTTCCAGCTGTTGATGTGTTGCACATTTCTTCAACAGGATTTAAGTTTAAATGAACGCACCACATAGGTGAAAACAAGTAAGACTATTTGACAAGTAAGATTGCAAATATTCCAGCTGGTACTGTGGTTGTCTTCCTACTCCCCTTTCCTTTGTAGGAAAGAGTTTTTCTGACAGGACCATTTTCTGAAAAAATTACTTTGTCACTGCACCTGATATCACCAAAGATTCATTTATTTTCCCTTCCTTCCTTATTATCTCTTTTTTTAATATACTTGTTCTCCTTGTCATTGATTTGGCCTTTTATTTTCACTTTCTTCTTCCAAAGCTGCAATCATTTATGTGGAGAAACGGTGGAAATGAACAGCAGGTACCGAGGCAATGGACCATCAGCCATCCTTTCTTGGGGCTGTTTTCTCAAGATCACCCTAGTAAGTTGAAGATACACATACCTCTTCTTTCTCCAGAGTACATTGCTAGGAAGTATTTCAAACAGGCAATAGCCTTCATATCCTTTTGTTCTAAAATTAAAAAGTTATTTCATGGGCCACTTAATAAAGGATACTTTTAGTTGATTGGATTTTAATGAGAGGAGAGGACATTAGGAAGTTTGTACCAAGGGGTGCTATATAAAAATAAATTACTGGTGTGAGCTATATTTTCCCTCTAATTAGTACTCCTGATGGGTGGGTAGTGTCAAAGCAGTGGGAAATGTAAAGACTTCAGGAGCTCAATATTAATTCAATATTACTATTCAAGCAAGCATCTGACATAGCACTATAAAAATCCTCCAGCATCCTCCAGCTCTGAAACATAATGAGGAAGACATGGGAAGGTCTAAATAACACAGAGACATCACTGACATAGCATTTATACTATTTCAGAAAAGTAGAATTTCTCCTTTACAGAAATTAAGGCAAATCTTCCTAAGGATACCTTTGAATGGCTGCAGTTCTCCAGCTCCTGACTCCCCACTAACCTTTTCACTGAGGAGCCCTCTGCAGCTCATAGGCAGGACGTTTTGGGTTTGGTCTTCACTGACAGGAAGAAATTTATGGATGATGGTGGCCAAGAAAGGACAGAATACCTTTTTGATGCCTTTTTTCACCTTCTTTGGTATCAGGTCCAGGTGTTCCTGCAGAATGGCACAGGCCTCCAATGGTATTTGTCATACCTGTTGGACCCACCTGGATGTCTTGCACACCCTGGATTATCTCAAATGACAGCTCCCCTGGGATTTAGGGAACCTCAGTCCTTCTTTTATGTTGAAATGGCTGAAACATAAGTTTGCATTAAAAGAGGGGTGTTTCCCCTTCTTGTACATGAAATGCAATACAATACATGATACTATAAACACAAATTTGCAGAAAGCTGTAGTATTGCTACATCTTCCCTTCCTTGTCCAAGAAGAAATATTTTTAAGGTTTGTTCTGCTCATGTTTTAGGTCCCAAGATAACCAAATAGTGATGGAACACATAGGAACCACTGCTCTCGCATACATGAGAAAGTATCACAGGCCAGTTTAACCATTTGTATTCTACCCACTCTAGAAAGGAGAAGAACCACATGCAGTACTGGTAGTTGTACATTGTAGGCCAAATTTCCATCCTTCCAGGCTGTCACCACACTCTTCATTAACCTCTGTGTTGCAATGAATAAAATTCATATTTCAAAGTTATCAAAAGCCTTCCTAACTCATTTTTAACTCTCCTGTTGAAGATCAAAACTGAAAAGAACAATTACTTTGTGTTGGTATTGCTGTACCTCAGGAGCCCCAAACCAAGCTCAGACCCCTGCTGAATTTGACATCCTCAAAAACTGAACCGGGACAACTTTCTGTAAGAAGAGATTCTGGTACAAGCTGCCCACAGCTGCTTCGCTGGCCACTGAGCACACCTGAGTTACAGGGTGCCATTCACTCCTTCTGATTTAGGACCTTCGTGTGCATCCAAAATACAGGGAAGCTTGCTTTTTCTTGAAGTAAATACCTACTTTGTCAATTGCCTCCATGGCAGGTGACCCTGAAGGCCTTGGGAGGCAGGGCTTATGTACCTATATTAGACACACCTTTGGAGGGCCACAAAAGTGTCTTTTGTCTATGCAAACGCCATCTGTTGCTTAAATGTGCTCCAATACATGGCTGAATTTTACAGGCAGGTTAAGTGCCTAAATTTTGCAGCCTATCTCCCACACAATTATGCTTAAAAATATGCCTGCAAACAGTCCTCGGTAACACTGGAATCTGAAAATCTGCAATACACAGTTCATTAAGGAAGGAATGTTTTGATTTTACAGAGCGGAAATGAGGACCCAGGGTTGAAATACACATTTGAGTTGTCAGCAGCTTAGTCAAGGCAAGTTGATTCTCATTTGTGAAGAAAAAAATTGGCAAACAGCTACGGTTAACTAGCTTTAAATAAAAGCAGAGGTAGATCAAACCACCCTCAAGATCTAACTCTGTTTTAATAGAATCATAGAATCATAGAATAGTTTAGGTTGGAAGGGACCTTAAAGATCATCAAGTTCCAACCCCCCTGCCATGGGCAGGGACACCCTCCACTAGACCAGGTTGCTCAAAGCCTCATCCAGCCTGGCCTGGAACACCTCCAGGGATGGGGCATCCACAGCTTCTCTGGGCAACCTGTGCCAGTGTCTCACCACCCTCACAGTGAAAAATTTCTTCCTAATGTCTAGTCTAAAT
>VZTO01025886.1:10517-83082 GCA_013400615.1 Syrrhaptes paradoxus
AGCTTCTCATCCACCAATAACCCCAAGTCCTTCTCCTCAGAGCTGCTCTCTATCCACTCTCCACCCAGCCTGTATTTGTGCTTGGGATTGCCTCGACCTACATGCAGGACCTTGCACTTGGCCTTGTTAAATTTCATGAGGTTTGCATGCAAAACTCATGAGGTTTCATGAGGTTTTGAGCAAAGTGTCTGAACAGTATGCAGCAGTCCAAAGGAATTGCATCCAGCTTTTCTGGATCTTAGTCCTGTATCTTCAGACAGACTGGATTACCTGTTAGAAGGACCAGGAATGCTTTTTTCTGATGTCTGCACACACCAGCACAACTGCTCACCTTTGAAGTCTCAGCTCACACCTTCCTGTTGCTACATAAAACCAAAAAAAATGCTAGAATATTAAATGCAAATTACACAACAATAGAACTATCTGTAAGCAGGCTGTAGCATTCACAGAATCCAATGTGTAGAGGGTAATTGCAGGACACCAGCTGCTACTATGTTAACATCTGTTCTGTTCATAGAATTCTACTTTGGAGATTTTTAATTTCTTTCAAGTACATAAAATAATTATACCTGTCAGTTTCTATTTGAATTACTTGCAAAATTTTGGATAGTTTTCTTTTTTATCATTTCAAATCCCAATAGTAAGTGTAATCAGTCATTTGCAGGGCTGGGTAAGAAATAATTTTTTCATGTTGTTCCCCACTACTGTAATGATGCAGTTTTTCATCAGATTCAACATATCGTGTTGAAAAATTGTATGAAAATTATAATGGCAACTCCTGATTTCTTTGAAAACTCTGAATCTGAAGACACCCTGGAGAACAGGACAGATTCTTTTATAATTATATCAGGCTGAATCAAGAGTAAATCCTGTGCATAGAAAGGAGTTATTGGTATTAACAGCAGTGAAAATGAAATTCGGCTAGCTGTCCAACAGGGAGAAAACATAGTATGTTTCTGCAGTTATTTGTTTATTCTAATTTATTGTCATTTATTGTTATCTCTACAGTAGCATAACTTTACCAGAAAAATGTGCAAAAGCTCTGGGTCTGCATGCAAGCCTCTGTTTATCTGTTTTGGTGAGATACCACACTGACACAGGATGCTGTTTGGAGAAGCTAGCAGCAAGGGCAGCTGAAATCTAAATTCTCTCCTCTAATGTAAGACACCTAACTGAGGCTACTAGATCCCAGACTTTGATGCTGCCCATGATGAATTTTAAGCATCTAGAAGAATAATTTAAATTTTAGCAGGAGATGAATAACTCTAGGAAGGTACCTACCATGTTCCAATGACTACAGAGAGAGTTGAGGAGAAATATGCATCAGGTAAGGAGATCCTAGAGTTGATGCAATAGAACTGAGCCTACACTGTTTCTCCCTACATTCACCATTTTAACCAAATAACTTGTGGTATCATTATTTCACACTGAGCTAAAAATATATGTAGTCTCTAAAGAAGGATCCATCACGCAATAGTGGGATTTATAAAGTTTCTTATATATAAGGAGAAAAACCAGTATTTCTAATTTTAAGCTGTTGTAGAGGGAAGATTTAGGCAAGAAAAAAGCAAGCAGAAAGAACAACATAAAAGTAGCAATCAAAGAAATCTGTGCATTATCTCTCCACAACAGTCTCCAATGTTTTGGGAACAACATAATGGCTATCTTTGCATCTCCTGTGTATACAGATCTTAAACAGAGCAATCAGAGATGTAGAGAAAGGGATAAGGTTTCATGGGTCACAGTTACTAGATTTGTGGTGACCAGAAGCAGGGAGGCTTGAGGAAGGATTTGAAACAGGAGGACGAAACTTTCAGGGTGCCAAAAATGCTATATATATACATTTTGCATGCCATATATATATATATATACACACACACACATATTTAAGAAAAAAACTTTAAAATGGAGAAATATCAACTGTCATTATATTTAAGATACCAAATTCACAAAAGGTTTTAGGAACATGGAATATGCCTAATCTGGATGCTATTTAGACTCCTAACATTCCTATTTCCCTAGCTATTGCACAGACTTTCTCAGTCATTTGTAAAGGTCCTATGATATTTAACACCTCTCCTTGGGCATGACCAGAACATTTCTCACCATAGTAGTGCTAAGCAGCTACATTATTAAGTCCCTAATAAAGATATACACATATTCCTACCTTCAGGACTTAAATAATTGGGTGTCTTCAAAGTGCAGCTACGAGGACCTTTGCTCTAGAGGAAGTGAGACTTTCTCCTTTTCACTTGCTTCTATTGTATCTGATATCTCCTGGTCAGCACACCTTCCAAGGCTGTACTGGTCTTGGGTTCATTTCTCCCCTCCAGCTGAAAATACCTAAACCTGCTTCAAAGGAGACTGTATTTGGTGGATGCTGCTTGGTTCTACTGTGTCAGAATTATTATCCGTTGTTTCTGGGCTGAGGAGGATGAGGAAAGGGAAGACAGTCCTCCTTGGGACTTTCTATAGTCACCATGCAAGATGGCTGATTTGGTGGGAGGGTTCATTTGGGAATTTCAGTACATTAAATAATGGTATTTAGAAACTCACTCTTCTGCTACATTAAGCTATGAATTCAATTTTTAAAAAACTGAAAGAGACAAGCACCTGTCTTCAGCAGGAACATTAGCACCTCTGATGTTGAGAGGCAATAGTGACATTCCTCACATAGCTTCTCTTGCCAGCTTAGATGTCCTCTCTGCGTGGCTCCTGTGCACTGTTACAGGCAGACAACATCCCTAATTCAGGAGTGTGGCTGCCACTAGGCAGCCCAGTTTAACAGTCACCGAGGGAAATCTCAGAGTTATAATGCTAAATGTCTTTAAAGAGATAGCTTTTACATGTAACAACTTTTTACTTTCCTTTTTGCTGCAAGGGACAGACTTACATTTATCTATTAGCTATCAGATAGTTGATAATGGAAATAGCATAGACAAGGCACAGTGAGTTTTGGAAACATCAAGGGAAGACCGTGGGATAATATAATTCTCCCTTTTTTTGCACAGTATTTTTCTGTACAGGACAAGAATAATACTAAAATAAGGCAGAGGCTCCTCACTCAACTCCAGGTAAGATTTCATCCCATGCTTTACTGGAGAGCTCAAGACAATAGCAACATCATTTCACACTCTCCCACAGCACTGCTTTTCATTATAAACCTGTACAGATGAGTATGCATTCAACATTTATTTTTTATTGCCATCATATCTACTGCCTGTTAACTACTCAAAATGACAGTGCCATTACTGTTACTGTTGTTCAAATATCTTGCGCAGTTTTCTTACCTCTTTACCTGGGCAGACAGGGGGAATAGGAACATTTAAAACCAGACACACTGGAAAATCTCCCCACTGCTGAGTACTTCATGTGAACTGCTGCACAGGGGAAGCTGAACGCAGTAAAAGGCATTTTACTGATTCTACTAAAGATGAAACTAGCCTATGGATTCTTAAATACTTAAGTGTACATTAAATGATTATTTGCCTCTGTATTGATGAGTGCTCTAGTAAAAAAAGAATTTACACACTGCCAAAGAATGTTCAGACTTGCTTAATTTCACAACCAGTCACTTTTATTATTTTTGTCCTGCCTTGTAGATAACATTTAGAGTACTCAATGGTAATACAATTGTATCTTATTAAAAAAAGAAAGAAGTCCAGTCTGCTAACAGTACCTTATGTTATCACCAGAGTTAATTAAAACTCAAGGCAGCTGGGGTTGGAGATGTCACATTGTCCTAATTTCCCCTTTTATAGTTTGACCTTGGTTTGGAGGAAGCAGGAGGGGAAGAAAGGAGAAATTTCTTCTCAACACCAGAGGACCAAGGACTCCACGTTGTTGTTTACACCCAAAAGGGTTTGGACACTCACAGCATCCAGCAAACCTCTGCAACAGCCGTGGGTTGAAGCCAAACAAATCTTCATGTGTCTCTAACATTCAACCTTTCTGGTCACTGTATATAACTGAGAGCCAGGAAGGTTGGAGCACCTTCTCTACAAGGACAGGCTAAGAGAGTTGGGGTTGTTCAGCCTGTAGAAGAGAAGGCTCTGGGGAGACCTTAGAGCAGCCTTGCAGTACCTAAAGAGGGCCTACAGGAAAGAAAGGGAGGCACTCTTAATCAGGGAGTGTAGCAATAGGATGAAGAGTAATGGTTTTAAGCTAAAAGAGGGTAGATTTAGAACAGATATTAGGAAGAAATTTTTCACTGTGAGGGTGGTTAGATGCCGGAACAGGTTGCCCAGAGAAGTTGTGGCTGCCCCATCCCTGGAGGTGTTCAAGGCCAGGCTGGATGAGGCTTTGAGCAACCTGGTCTAGTAGAGGGTGTCCCTGCCCATGACAGGGGGGCTGGAACTAGATGATCTTTAAGGTCTCTTCCAACCCAAACCTTTCTGTGATTCTATGATGCTACAAGAAATAGGCCAGATGGTTCACTCTATGAAAGTGTCTATCCTTTCACTGAGTGTAAAGGCAGCCTTTGGTGATTTCATGTCCCTGTCTGCAAATAAAACCCCTGCAGCTAGTCCATCCAGTCTCTATCACCAGTGCAGGACTGTGCTTCCATTAGTCTGTATTCTCGACACTGAGATCCTTTTGCAATCCCATCTCAGTGCAAATGCCAGTCATGTCCCAGCTGTATAGCACAGTGAGATCTGGGTGACAACCAGCCCTACCTCTCTATGCCTTGGTTTCCCTGGAAAGGGAACTTGGGTACGTATCCCAGGAAGAAGTTGCAGTGTGGTGCAACTGTACCTGCATCTCTACAAGTCCCATCTCTAGATGACTAGATGACTTCTGAGTCCACCATCTTCTATGATATTTCCTGATCTGTATGCTAGCTGCTGGAAAACCCCTTTCTAAAAAACTAGTTTTCCTCCTCCACTGGAAAGTGAGCATCTACATGTAGCTCATTCTAGTGAATAGTACTGCAGGACCTGGGACAAGGGACACTCAAACACACAGCCTGACATGATCCAGCTCCTCTTTTATGTCCCTGTTTCAGTGGGGATGTCTGATCAGGTCTAAATATAAGAAACATTTGTGCCTTTACCAAAGAGGACAGATGATGGGTTCCAATACCTCTAACTTGCATGTAAGTGTCAGGTGGCTAATAAACAATCTGCCTAAAAACATGTGACTGCATTATATACACAGGTAATGCAGAGAGGGAAGTGCCTTTGGAAATATCCAGAGGGAAATACTGCCCCAGTGAAGTGAAGTTCCTAAACTGCGAAAGATTCCTCCAATAAAATTTAAATAGTAGTTCTGTACTTAGCTAAGCAGACCAGTTCTTCCAACATCCTGAAATAATGTAGCCTCATCATTGGCATTGTCTCTACCCACCTTTCTTCATCTTACTTTCCTTGAACATTTAACAAACATATTGGATATCTGATTACAATAATTATTCTCTCCCTGCAAGCACCTGATGTTGATTGATTTCCTTGGGTTGGGGTCCTGTCACAAAACACTTTTCCCAAAGAGAGAAAACAATAAAAGGCTTTTCTGGGATGGATACAAAGCTGATCCAAGATGAGAGCTCTACTGTTCCTGTGTACATGTCATGGTTATGCAACTAATTAAATCAGTTCCAATAGCTTAATTGATTTGTAAATCTGAAGTATCTCTTCATGTAAATTTGCACTGTCTTGCACACCCAGAGGTTGAGGCACACAGTTTCAACTAGTTTTGTCATGTGTCCTCATGTCCATTCTGCAGATGAGAATTCAAAGACCTCTTTTGCTTCTGCTCACATGCAGACCCTTATTTTCTGATTGAAAATATCCTACTGCCTCCCATAAATATATGCCCACACATTGCTGCTCAACTCAAGACAGGATAGATGAGAAAGGATTGTTTTGGCCAATATTCTTCATATAATAAAATCATCCCAAGATCCAAACTGAGTTGGAAAAGCTATTGGAGCATTGTCATTTTAAAATATGAAGACAAACTAATCCCTAATGTGTTCTCAATGGAGTTTTTCAGGGACAGGTTTGGACTGGTTTCTGGGGATTTGGCCAAATATATTCCATTAGCCTGTGTCAGTATCACAAATAAATATTGTTGCAAGCTTTGTAAATGTATCAATGTTGACTGCTATTTTCCTATAAAGTTTCTGCGTAGGCAATATTTCCTGATGAACACAGTAGAATGTCTAACATAGAGAAGATTCTGAACAAAATTCGCTCTCTTGTGTTGTAGTACCACAGTTGTAGATAAAATCCACTGAAGGATGAGAGATGATATAGCTCAGAAATAATTATTGCATCAACAGGATAGTACTTAGAGGTATATACCACAGGGAAATGGCTAATGTGTGTCAGAGTTTGCCGTCATTTTAAATACAGCCTGCTGCTTTAGGAATAAATCAGCATGATTCCCCTGATTTGTCATCACTAGAGCTTTGCTGATCTACAACAGTCAAGAATTAGATTCACAGCACAGTCATATGAAGTGTAATTATTGTTATTTATATGCCTAAATGATTTTGCATGTGCAGGTTGCTAACCCAATTGGAATGTAGCTTGGACACTGAGGAAATGTTTTACTGTACTTGGACACAACAGATCCACAAAGGCATCTGACGGTATAGGGCACTGAATACAATGATCCCACATGTTCATGACCACAATTTGCTTTCTCCAGTTTCTGGTAATTTCTTTCAAGCTTAGGTCTTATGTAGGAGGTTATTGACACAAATATAAATATGAGTGTATTGTTAATGAAAGATCTACAGCCCAGAACCAGTCAAACTCCTCACATTAGTGCAACTAGCAAAATCCTCTATTAGATCCTCTCACCTATGGACATCCTTACTTCCACACTAGTGTCTTTCATTTCTGGGTATTCTGAAGTTTGGAAGATAACAGTAAATTTTTTTTTTTGGTCATTAGGGCAACTGAACAGTAAACAATACTGATCTGGTCCCTTTCTAATTTTAAAAGTTTGAGACCACTTGTATTCAGCTGTGAGGTTTTAACCAACACCCAACACGTGGTGAACTGGAACTTAGCAGCCTCTAAAACCTGCACCACAAGAGGCTTTGGACTGGTAAGCTACAGAAAATTTCCACAAAACTGTATTTTCTTCATTCTGGACCTGGATCTGAATTCCAGTGGGTTGATGAGGACCCCACGACAGGGATCTGGCCCCAGTGTAGCACAGAGGACTCAGGATATGGAGACCTTAAATCATCTAAGGAGCCCTGGCAGCCCACGTTGCCAATGGAGAGCTCAAGAGGAGACTGAGGAGACTGCTTGCAGGTGACCTGGCTGCTCCCACACCCTGGCAGCTCACATACTAGTATGTTCTGGAGTAAGGAGGCAGGACAGCAGGCAGGAGGCAGCCCAGAGGGCATCCAGCTGGCCTCCCTGCTACCCAGCAGAAATACTGGGGAAATTCCAGCAGAAAACTGTCCAATGGGAATTTTTTTGCTGCTTTACGCATGTCAGAGCAAAATTCATTTCGACCCCAAGAGATTTAGGGTGTCTGTGTTGGACTAGGAATTAAAAAAGAAAACAAAACAAAACAAAACAGAAGGAAAAATAAAATATTAGGAAATCATAAAGAGCACTTATTTGTGTGGCAGGAAAGAGACATCTAATGAAAAGAGCTTGTAATTTAATAAAGGCAGTTTGTCCAGTTAACAAATAATATGAAATGTCGGCTCTGAACCAAACTGTATTCATTGACTTCAGCAACACTTCTAAGAACACAGAGTGATGCTTCCCACTGCTCCATTTCTCAGAACCTGTCTGAATAAGAGTCCTGCCTTCACAGCATCCTTCCTGTGTAAGCGGACAAAAAAGATCAATTGGCATTTATTGTTTTGAAAAAAGTTGTAGCTGAGTGCTACCTCTTTTGCACACTCTTGCTGACGCACAAAGCTCTTTGCCTTGCGTATTTCATAGGGATCTGAGCTTACCACAAGTAAGACACATATAGCACACTTTGGAAATAATGAGATGAGCATTCTCTACTCTGCTATTACCAACGTTCTGTATAATTGCTGTTATTAACCCAATTCCTTTGTGTTGCCTGAGAACTGTTCTCTCCCTTGCTGAAAATAATAAGAGGACAGTGTAAAGAATAGCAGAACACTTTAGAGGGACCTCAAAAAAAGCTTTCACTGCGTCAAATCTCTTTTTTTTTTAAATCCTCTCTATTTTACTTTTTGCATCATATTTAGCTGTACAATAGACTTTTTCAAGGACATTATATACGCTCAGCATCCACTGAGACTGCTTGGGATATTGTTGATATTAATCTCTTTTTCCTTTTTTTGAAGAAAATTTTGGTCTTGGTTTTGCAGATGTGTGACACATTAAGATGCACATTAAAGTTTAAGTCTGTTTTAAAAGTTTTCATATACAAGAGATCCCCATTTTTACTTCCATGATCCTTTTTACAAGGGAAGTAATGTATTCCTTGGTTGTTACGGAAGCCTCTATATCCAATAAAGGATTCAAACCTTTTCAGTATCTCTATGTTTAAAACGTTTCTTGGACTTTCAAGTTCTACCTTGCATGATGAAAGTTGTTTTTCTGTCTTGCATTTCAAAAGAATTCTGTATGAAATTAACTTGGAAATTGCAGCTCTGGAAGAAATATCCAAATAACACATATTCCAGGTCTGGTACTTTCCCTCTGACATTTTGTCAGACAGTATACTGCTTTAGGTCTCATTTAGAATAATCCAGTAGAATGCTGCATGCAGTATTTTCTCTGTTCTTGGCAGAATCCATGCTCCACATCTGCCTTTCTTTCTGGAAAGAATGGCCCCCATGGATTCACTCCTGTTTCTGCTGTGCTTCTGATGTCTTTTATTGTGGGAACCAAACACTGAATTTTTGGCAGTGCCTACCATTTAGTATAGACTTGCTTCTAAAAGTAAAGAAAAACTCTATTTTTTTTTAAGGGAATAGGTCAGTTTTGGCAAGTTGGTAAAACAATTCAGCAAGAGGTTCTACATTTGCAGCACTAGAGACTTCACAGTCCCTAGTGTCTAGTTAACAAAATGAAATATCTGTCTATCCAAACTCATCTACAAAAAGTAATAGATCCTTCTCTAGTGGAAATATGTGCACCTCTGCCATCTCCAGCAACCTGAGACTTGTCTGTATTACCAACAAATTTGTTTCAGGCTTCTTCCAGTTGTCTGAACAATCTTTTATTCCCAGTATTTTTTGTAATGTTCTTTTCTGATGTTTCTGTCCAGGTGAAATTTCCCCTCCCTTGCACCACTCCTAATTTTGGAATATAAATACTTAAAGCATTGTGGAAAACAAAAAAATACAAACAAAAAACATCCATACTTGCTGCAAATCAATAATCACTGTTATTTTTGCACAGGGAGGACAAAACTGACAAGGCAGTGGGTTTTAAAAGTAGGACAGTAGGATAGTCTAAGAAGAAACAACTAAAGAATGAAGAGTAATCCTTCATGACAAATCAAAGGTTGGTCAGCTCCTGGGATCTCTGTATGACCTTGTTCTTTCAGATCATCTAATATCTATTAGCTATTAGCTGATAACTTTGTGGGTGTAATGTGTAAGCCTATGCTAATGCTACCCTGGGTTTTGCAGATAAATATGACTGTAATATTATGCAACTTTCCAAACCAGATAGATATAGTCTCTGTATCTAGCTGTGATCACACATAGACCCAGACCTTTAATTTGAGTACTTCGTTGGAAGTTCAGATTTCCCCAGGTCCTAAAGCCAGTGCCTTGTAGGGAGCCAGCAGCTATTTCCATGTTCTCACCATCAACCTTAGATTATGTTCACTATCAAGACCAAAGTTAATCCAATTAAGGGAGGTAGACATCAGCAATGCAAAATCTTAATGTCAGTCATTTTACTCTGAAACTACTAGAAAGCTGAAAATGCCTCATCTAGCTTCATCCCTTCACTATGTCTGAGATTTCTCTGGGATTTAAGCTATAGACAACATCCCTGCTTTTTCTCTGCTATTTAAATACAGTGACATTCTGCCTTCTTGCTCTTTAAACAGTTTGCTTCCTTGGGCACTGTTCCCAAGATGTTGACTTCACACAGAAAATGAAGGAAAAGATGTCCCTGGCAGCGGGGCACCAAGTTCAGGCACCTGACTTAGGAATGCATCATCCCTGTTTTTCCTGTGGGGTCTTTAGAGAGATATAGAAACCTGAGGAGAACAACAAAGAGTCAGTATGTTATAGTTCTGCTCTGAAGCACTCTCTACAAGTGCCAGGCACTTTGCATTATTTTTTTAAGGAATTTATTGAAACCTCCTGAATTACCTAACTTACATGTTTCAATTAGATTCTGTCAATACCTTCCCAGATTTCCATCAGAAAATTGGTAGAGCCTAAATTTTATTTATTGCTCCAAAGCACAGGCTTAATTTTAGCTGAAGACTCTGATCCCATCACAGACAGCAGGCCTATAACCATGGGGTATCACTAAAGACTTTGTGGAACTGGTACCACACTTCCCTTTTCTCATTCAAGTGCCTACTACCCTTTCATACAAAAAAAAAGTTTACAGTAATGAACATGTCCAGAGTGTGAAACTGGGAAGACTGAAGTAACTGTGATTCTTCTTGTTATGTTTAGAGCTCAAAGTCTTTCTCGATGAATTATCTCAGTGAGTTGTCAATGGATTTCTGGGACACATACATGGTGAAATTTAACATTTAAAAATCAAAGAATAAGACATTTCTACACATTTTATTTCATGAACAAATGTGGAACTGGATATCATGGGGTGTTTTATATGGCAATTGTTACATTTACAAGAGAAGGTTCAGTTTGGGCTCAAAACATTGAGTAAGGAGAGAATTAGGATTTGGCTGGTGTTGCCTCTCCTCTGCCTTGCCACTGCAGAGTTTCAGGTGAACAATATCCCTCTACTTTAGCCAAAGCACACATTTTTCCTTCACTGCTGACAAGCTATTCCCCAACTTAAAGAGAATTGATGTTTTCACACATTGCTGTGTGTTCTCATGAAAGACTTGAAGGAGAAGCAACCTGAGGCTTTGCTGAGAGCAAAATAACATCATTTTATCTCCCAAAGTGAGAGGATCCCTGGGGGAAGTGCCCAGCTTAGCCATCAGCCACAGACCATTGAAAGCAACAGAGTGGGGACTGTTTGTCATCCTAGTGACTTCTAGCATTTGGTAAAGTGCTTGTTTTATTAGTATATGGGATATTTTTCTTGATATTTACACACACACAAGAGATGCCCTGAACACTGGCAACCTGGTGTGCCAATATTTACAGTTCTGGCAAGGGATGCCTTGAAAATGTCTGTTCTCATGACCTGACAGGCTGGAAATCTCACTCCTAAGCAAGGCAACCAAACTGTTCTGTCCAGTTAAGATTGTTTTCAACTTTGCTCTGGCTGTTGTTTTACTCCCAGCTGAAAAACACTGCTTGACACATAGCACAAGCCAACATGGCTGTTACCTGCAGTAACACTTCAGCCATCAGGGGAATGCATCCATGCCACAGGGCCCTGACATCCTAGGAAGCCAGGACAGGTTTGCCCGTTCATCCCTGGCATGAATGGGTGTCGTGGTTTTACCCCATCTGGCATAAGCCCCACACAGCCGCTCACTGACTCACCCCCACAACCCCGTTTGGGATGGGGAAGAGAATCAGAAGTGTAAAAGTGAGAAAATTCATGGGTTGAGATAAAGACAGCTTAATAAGTAAAGCAAAAGCTGCACACACAAGCAAAGCAAAACAAGGAATTAATTCACCACTTCCCATGGGCAGGCAGGTGTTCAACCCTCTCCAGGAAAGCAGGGATCCATCACAAGCAATGGTTACTTGGGAAGACAAACACCATCACTCCGAACGTCCCCCACTTTCTTCTTCTTCCCCCAGCTTTATATGCTGAGCATGATGTCATATGGTATGGAATATCCCTTTGGTCATCTGGGGTCAGCTGTCCTGGATGTATCCCCTCCCAGCTTCTAGTGCACCCCCAGCCCACTCACTGGTGGGGTGCTGTGAGAAACAGAAGAGGCCTTGACCATGTGTGAGCACTGCTCAGCAGCAACTGAAACATCCCTGTGCTATCAACACTGTTTCCAGCACAGGTCCAAAACACAGCCCCATGCTAGCTACTGTGAAGAAAATTGACTCTGTCTCCACTAAACCCAGCACACTGGGCACTTTAGTTTTGAAAGATTTTTCTTTAGTATCTTATAAAGCAGCCAAGGAAAAATAAAATTCATCAGAGAGCTCAGGATGCTGTAATGCTGACCAGTGCCATCCTGAACCCAGGACAGGATTACAGCTGGTCCTGGGGGCAGCCAGCGAGGGAAAGGCTCTGGAGTGTGGCTGCTCATGTAAGTAAAAGGGTGCACACCTATGATTTTGGATCATTGTCTAAATGTGAATATAGTCTAGTCTGGTGGGAGTTCATTGAAAGTGAACATCCACAAGCAGTTTTTTTGTAGTGTAATGGCTCAGTAGAAGAGCAACAAGCTCCTGAAATTGATAGCTCTTTTCTACCAACAAGTAAAGTTAGCTGGCATAGACAGAAAGCAAAGAAACTTTCTCAGCTTGGCCTTCAGCCCAGGAAATTAGAAGATTAATTTCCTCTAACTTTTTTTGCCCAACCAGAGTCCTTGCATAGGCACCTTGGAAAGGTGCTTGAGATCTGAAGAGAGTTCAAATGCCTCCTGAAGCTAGTAACTCATCAGGGCCAAGGACAGAGCATCATCTCCACCCCCAGCTCCTACCCAGCCCTTCCCAGAGAGACTGCATGGTGGAAGAGGGAAAGCAGAATCAAAGAGAAGCCCAATCCCTTTTGGGGTGGAGTCTTGGCTCTCTATAAATTTGAACCAGTGGCAAAAGGGATATTTTGCTCAGGTTTTTATAGGACTTTGTCTGGTTAAGGGAAAAATGGGACTCAGTTGCTGTGCAACAGACCTGTCATGACATCTGCACAAACCACCTCAAAGATATCTGCAGAGGGTATTAAAATTTTGAAGATATTCTGGAAAAATATCTAAAATTATATTCCATTAGTAGCTATGCAATTTTAAGAAGATGTTTAAGAATAATAGTTGACTTTTAAGTCAGAAGTTCTTACATTGTGAAGACCTGAAAAAATCATTACAGGATAGAGTCGAAGGTTGGTTTTACCCAAAGATCATATTATAGAACCTCAAAGAAACTTGTTATGAGAGGCTACATTGCAAAAGCAACTGCTCCATATTCCCAACCAGTAGGGCACATGCAGAAGGTTCATGTGTTGTGACTCGATGTCCAAGCTGGATTTTAAACAACTTTCCATTATGTCCTTCAGGAATCCATACACTGTGGTAACGATCTTACTGTGAATATATACGTTAGCTTTGGTATAACCACTGACATTTATGCATGATATATTTCCCTTTTTTGTTTCCAGAGAAATCAGACAGAGGTCACAGAAAACCTTGTGTATGTGATATAGACTCACAGGATAAGGTAGTTTGGAAGGAGCCTCTAAAGTCATCTAGTCTGGTCCTCAGTTCAAAGTAGGGCAAACTGCAAAGTTAAATCAGGCTGCTTAGAACTTTGTCCAGTAAAGTTTTGAAAACCGCCAAGGATACAGATTCCCACAGCCTCCTTGGGTCCCTCTTCCAGTGCTTCATCATTCTCACTGTGAGGGATTTTGTTGCTGTGCCCAGCTGAAATAAACATTTCACAGTAAGGAAAACAGTGCAGGCCTTAACAGAGAGCGGCTTAGTCACCCACAAATTACTAATTCAGTCTCTGTCCTGGACCTAAGTAAGGCAATGTTGATTTGAAGGGAAAATGCATGTTGCATAGCATCAGGCATTGCTTCAAGGCACGTTCTAAGAAAAACTAAAATTAGATTAAAACAAAGATGTTCTGGACAATTTTAACAATCATTATGGATATCTGAATGGAAAATGCTTGCAAACAATATTGAGGCGATAGAAAAGAGGTGGATAAAGATTGTCATGTATCTTTCTGGAAATAGCTTTCAGATAATTTTCTCAAAAAATATTTCGGTTTGTCAGATCACATAATCAAAACAAGCCAAATGCAAAAATTGATATTTTAAACAAGAGTAGTCTAAGCTTCCATTTCTTGACTCCTGAGTAGTTCTTGGAAAGGAGACATTCATATGGAATTGTTAGTGCAATATGTCAATGAACTATGTGTGTGAGTCATAAGGAAAAAGCTCTGTAACCAATCTGTATTTCCTTTATTGTAGTGTTACGGCGGTGCATTGTAGAAGTACGCTGGGAAAATCTTTGCAGTGGAAGTTGATGTTTATCCCACGATTATTATGCCAAGGCTTGACTTTGCAGGACCATAAAGAAGCCATTATGATTTATGTGGATCCTTACATCTCAGAAAGGCAAACAATTGCAGTTCAGTCTATTGGTCATATCCCATCATTTGCAGTAACAGATCTGTCCTGAAGAGAATAGAAATCACACAGGACCTAACAAAAGAAGGATGACATGAACTTCTGTCCCCTCGGTAGTCTTCAGCTCTCCAACTCATGTTTTCTCTGGGAGATGTGAAAGAAGTCAAGGTGTCCCAAAATGACCAGTGATTTTCACTTTCTGCATTTTGTGGTGACTTCGTCAGGGCTGGCAAGAAAGCCTCCACTGCAAGGGACAGCACAGGCAAAAAACTGTTCTTCACCATGACAATTGTCCTGATCCACTTACCCCCTAGAAAGAAGCCTTAGACAATTACCTTACGTTTAGCCAGATCCTCTGGCCTGCCTCTGAGTCCTCACATGGTACACAGGTATCATGGATGAGAGCCGGGGCTGTTTGACATTATAAGTCAGGCTTGAGTGACTTCTAGGTATGATCCTGAGAGTTTGTAGTTAAGTTTTGACTTGTGCATCACCAGCAATGGAAATACACCTCTAATGGCATGAGTTTCACAATCCACACACTCCAGCACTTTTAAAAACAAGCACCTCTTAAGGGGCCTAAGGTGAGTCACCCCATGGCATTAGTCATGTTAGAGGCCTGAGCAAGCCAAGAACAACCTGTTTTCTACCTGTTCTAATATTCCCTCCTTCCTCCTCACACAGGTCTGTATGGCAAATACCTACATTGCACTGGCCTCCTTGTGCCACTCAAACACACTGCAATATCTTGCTGAGTTAAATGGCCAACATAATGTCAATTGCTCAGTTTTGCAACTTTATCTTTTAACCAGTGGCACACTTATAATTCTGAAATTTGGCTCAAGACCTGTGACCTATGTTTTCTCCAAATCATGAACTCTTGAATTGAAAATCTTGGTCCAAGTGTCACATTCCCGCATCTTTTATTTCTATTGTTTGCATTCACTTTGGCTGTTGGCAGTCTGATCACATTGGCAAAGTGCATTACATTCGGATCATATCTTAGAATGAAATAAAAAACATGCAGACCGAAACAATAACAAAATTCATTCTCTTACTTATTCTGGAAAAACATACATAACTACAGCAGTTCAAGCTCAATAAGGAACTTTTTGTGTGTTTCTTTTTTAATACCAACTACTTAATGAGTTCTCAATTTTCTCTAAGCTATTTGTGATCAGTGTGCATTATGTACAGCACATTCAGGCAATGGCTAATGCCTTTGCCACCAACACTTCTGTTCAACAGTAATAAGGGCGTCGCAAAGCACTAAGTTGCTCTAAGTGGATAAGCAAAATCTATTCTGATTCCCATTGCTATTTCCAAGTGGTAAAGGGAAAGGAAGTTTCTTACTTTTCTTCTCCTCAAATAACTTAGTTCAGGAAAACTAAAGATGGTAAGGATATTTCCTGTTGCACAAGACTATGTTTGGCCACAATTTGCACTATTTCCAAGCCAAGCAAATTCAAGATGGATTGAACTCCTTCTGTGGTTTATGTTCCTGTCACTTTTGTTTCTACCAGAACTAATTAAGCATATTGCAAACAATTTTTGAAATGAAAGAGGAATCATAATGTTCTCCACTTCTCAGTGTCTCCAAAGCAAGCCAATCCACAGAACTTAAAGTGTTCATCTTCATTATAACCACAGAAACACCCTTTGATTATAGATAAGGGCAATTATGTTTAAAACATTCTCTTCTATTAACAACTTACTTTTGAATTGTCACACATGCTCTGACGTTGGCATTTCTGGATAATACGGGATGGCCTATAGTACTGATGGAAGGCAGGACAGTGTTGTCTTGTACAAAAAAAATAGTTGAGATTTTTTGGTCTCCTATCTGGACAGACCTTCAACTAATATAGGTTTATACCCACATTGCATTGAGGCTTATTCCCCCCATTGGACTATAGCATTAGAGACCATAGCAGTCAGAGGCATCCCAGACAGATCATGGTTTGGTTGCTCATGATGAGAGGCAGATGTGGAGACTGGTCAGGCCCTGTCCAGCTCCACTGGCTGAACCCTGGAGTGCAGCAGGGACCGTGCCCAGAGCACCCCAGTATGGTGGTAGGGACAGAGAAAAGCCTTCTCCTGGAGTTTACTTCACAAAGTCCCACCTCTTTGCTGAAGTGAATCTCACCTCTGATGGCAGATGGCCTTTCAAAGCCCTGGGGTAAAAGACATTGTCTTTTTATCCTTAATCTCCTCGCTCTGTCATTCAAAAGTAATCAGCTGGCATCTGATGTTCTCAAATAAATCAACTTAATATCCTAAAATATTTAATAAATAGCACAATAATCTTGATTTAAAACCAAAACACCTAAGAACACTCTGAAACACTGAGAACAGTTTATTACCTTGGGATCCTTTTCTCCGGAATTCTTTCACCACCCGATTTATATTAACATCCCTCATATTTGAATTTCATGAGGAAAAAGCCCCAGAGTTTGACAACTACAGTTAACTCCTCAGTTTGCAGTTCTGGGATTTGCTTGTTGCCTACTCGTCAAAGCTCTGCAGCTCATCCCTTCATTAGCATTTCTTGTAACATCAGCAGAGTGGGATTAATAGAGCATAAGGCTGCACTGGGCGCATATTAGCTCTTCGAACCCTGTGGTTCTTCAAAACCCCTGCGCAGAAGCTACTGGTGCTGAAATAGTTTAAATTCTGCCTGGCTGGCATATGTAAAACCAGCAAAATCTTTACATCAGTTCCCCAGCTCGCAGGAAAAGAAACTTCAGAGCTGGGGATGAGGTAAGGTCCTTGTAGTTGGCACGTTTCTCAGGTTATCTTGAAGGCTTCTTACTCATCTGAGGTGAGTTTAGGAGTCCTAGACAAGGGTGTCCAATTCTTTGCCTACAATGAACCACAAGTAAGAGGGCAGCCTGTTGTTGGGTAGGAAATGCTCAGTGTGATGCCAAGGTTCCCTCATGGACCCTGAAGGACCTGGTTCAGAGACATCCTTTGTCTCTGCAGAATGGCCTTGTTTTTTGCATGCCAAATGGCAGCTGAATAGCCCAGGCTGTACTTCTTTGCTGAGGAAAGCCTGTGCCATGTTCAGTTCAGCTCTGCTGAGTCATCTTACTAACACTGGACTGGGTGTTTCCAGCCCTGACTGCTTGAAACCATCTGGTGGAAACCATGCTCTCACTTGGGAGCAAGAGGTTGAGTGAGAGTGACAGTTTTAGGGGTAGAAATGGAGTCTCTTGTAGACGTCTGTCTCTGGTGCTGGGGCTCACAAGTTCAAATTCTGTACTACAAGGTACGAAGAGAGAGAGGATCCTTAAACAGGGATCCATAATACCCAGCCCAGCTGTTCTGGGGATATCTATGGAGACAAGCAAGCAGAGCACAGCACAACCCAAAAGTACAGACAAAAAAAAATATAAAAGTGCTGAGAGCAGGGACAATGCTTCAGATGCACTTTTCAAGGCCTTGGAGTGGCACATCGGACATTGAGAGAACTGAAAATAACTGACTGTATCCTTTCTTCTAACAACTTGGTCAGGACTCTCTGTTTTCTTTAAGGTGTGTTTGAAGAAGGATCTGCTCCCATTTTATATCATAATGGATGTGTTAGGCAGACACCAAGGGAACAGTAAAAACCAGTTAACCCTCTTCTTCTACTACGAAGGGACTCAAATACACAGCTCTCAGTTGTGCTCTAACCATTGAACTGCAAAGACATTCTCCCATCCATGGATTTTTCATTGCCCAACGACTGTAGATTTTTTTTCCACCCATGGGCACAGATTCAATAATTAAGCCTAGAGGCTACACCTCTAGGTGTGAGGCCAAGTCTCACATTTATTGGTTATTTAATGTCTAAGGTTTTGCTAAGTTTCAATCCAGATCAGCACTGCTCCTTCTGGTTATGTCTTGAGTAACTCTAGAAGCCTAAAATCACCCTTGTATGTTAAGTATGCTTGGAGAAAACCTCATACATTTATTTGAGTGTTTTGAAGGGGTAGGTAGGTCTACCTAAAATAATGTAAATGTCCTTTTTACTGTCATTAAAATATAGGCAGCAGAGTAGACGTGAAGATGCATGAACTATAGCAAATATCTGCATCCATTTTCTCACTGTTTTTGAACTATCATTTCAAGAGGTTGTTTAAGAGGCTTGTACTAAATTGTAACGTTCTACCCAGAAAGATCTTGCCCAGATCAATCTGGATTCATCTCACTAGCTTTACAGCCAGTGCTGGAAAGGCAGCTTCTCTCTACGGTCCATGGTGATAAAGAGTTATCTGCAGAGAGCAATTCATCCCATTTTCCTCGGACAAAAGCTTTAGGATGGAATATATTAGACACAAGAGGTGCTTGCCTCCACTGTCTGAAAAGATTATGGTTGATTATGGTTGTCTTAGACTAGATGTGCAATTTTTAGACACTTAAATTCAACATAATCCCACCCTTAGTGATAGCAGTGAGACAGATTCTTCTTCCCCAAAAATGGAGTACTTTTCATAGAATCACAGAATCATAGAATAGTTTGGGTTGGAAGGGAATTTTAAAGGTCATCAAGTCCAACCCCCATGCAATGATCAGTGGCATCTTCAACTAGATCAGGTTGCCCAGAGCCCCATCCAGCCAGACCTTGAATGTTTCCAGAGATGGGGCACCTACCGTCTCTCTGGGCAACCTGTTCCAGTGTTTCACCACTTTTGTCCTTGAGTATCTGTTAATCAGTCAGAGAGTACCTGCTTCCTTCAAAGCCTCTATTTTTCCTTCCTTCCTTCCAGTCTTCCCAGTCCACATGACAGTGCAAGTGAGTGGAGCTAGGATGTGGTAGCATAGCGACCTGCTTCAGTGGTAAGAGGAAACTGCTTCCTCCTTTGGTCTACTGTTGCAGAATTGACTTAGGTGTTCCTAGCACTTGATGAATAAATTACTATTAAATGGATGCACAAGTGAAAAAGGAAGGTAAGAGCACAGTAAATGACAACTACGAGACTTGGGATACATCTGCGCTGTGCAATTCCACACTGATTCCAAACCCAGCAATACTTCTATGCCAGTTCAACACTGAAGCTGTTTATTCCAGTTATGTCTGCTGTGCT
This sequence comes from Syrrhaptes paradoxus, assembly GCA_013400615.1. Lineage (NCBI taxonomy): Eukaryota > Metazoa > Chordata > Aves > Pterocliformes > Pteroclidae > Syrrhaptes > Syrrhaptes paradoxus. Next base: position 29,971 of record VZTO01025886.1, read on the forward strand.
ATTTCCAAAACCCAAGTAGCATGCTCCACAGTATAGTGTAAATCTCCTGCATTAGTAGTACAAGAAACTACACAATGAAATCATGTCCAGATACAAACACAGCTCACGACAGTTAAGCGTAATGCAGTTGTACACAGATGACTCCCTAAATGGTCCCCATTCTCCAGAACCCACATCTAAATCATCCCCAGTGTAATTTCACTCAAGTCAATAGAGACCCTGTTGAAGTCAATGGAGTTACAACAGAGATTAATTTGTCCCTTAAAGATTTAATAACAGGAAATATCCATCTGGCTCTACATGCCTGCTTTATTTAATTTTTATAAGACGCAGACTGACAGTCTTCATAGAAAGACGGATGATTATTGTGCACTATCCAAGCATCTTTTCTCAAAACCAGGTTTTATTCAGGAGGAAGAACGCATGCATGCTTGTTTCACTTACTGATGTCTTTCTTCTTCTGTAGATGTGGATGCTTTATATTATTATTTTTGATATCAGTAAAATCTCAGTTCCCGTAATCCCTGTTCCAAGCAAGTGATGCAATGCTGGAGGCCTGCAACTCTATTAAAAATAAATAAATAAAACAAATAAGTATTCATTCAAGGATCACATGCGCAGAGCAGTGGACTTAGCTTATTGCCTTTCTGCGTCATTGCCTTCTTCATTTTGTGTAAATTAAATTGATTTGCCAAGCCTTGGCATATGAAAGAGGCATATTTGCTCACAGGTATTCAGCTACATGGGTTCATCCCAGTATTGATAAAAGTTGTGTAGCCAGGGCCCCACAGAAAACACAGGAAATATACCCTTTCCCAGAAAATGTGAATTTTTACTAGCAACCTAAATTGTGAAAGCAAAGAGCTTGAAGTAGGCACTCTTTTATGTAGCCATGTTTACAGAGCCTCAAAGAAGCCCCTTTTCTTCTGAGTCATATCAATAGATACAAAATTGCAGCATTCTTTATTGCCTCTAAAGAGAAGACTACTGTAGGTTGCCAAGTCTGGGACCCCATCTTTATCCTAACCCTCTTTAAAACTGTGTAAAATTTGCAAGTTTCCTGTCCATTGTCAAGATTTCTTGGGTCTCAGCATGGGTAAATTTACATGCATGTAAGGTCAAAAGCAGAAGTAGAAGACATCTTAGACTTTAAGAGACATTATAAAGGCTGTTTCTTACAGCTAATATGAATGTTTTTCATGAGATAACTAATGGCAGAGATGGTTTCCTATGTGTCTTTGTATATAAACTCCATTTGAGAGCATGATTCAGTAGACAAGAAACTAAGACACTGAAATAAAACCCCTGGAAAAATACAAACTGTGTTAGAAAGGCTAACAATTGCTATTTTCCTTATAATGATCTAACTTTGTAATACAATTATGATGGGATTTACCAGAGTTAATTCTATGCATATAGGAAGCAGCCCATTCCCCATTTCACCATCTGTGGTGTCATGCTGAGTTTTTAATAGAATTCTGTGGGCATGATATAATTACAAATCTAGCAAGGAGTTTGTGTCTGCAATATTTGTCATAATACTATGTGTAAAGTTTTACTAGTGTTGCTTCAGAAAACTCAAAGAGATACAAGCAGCCAGAAGCCAAATATGTGCTAATTAAGGTATACAACAAAATATTAATCAAGAGATCTGGAGGAGGAGGAGGGAAAGAAACAACTCCAATTAGTCACACCATTATGTGGCATCCAGCATAGCCTGAAAGAAAAAGCTAGCTGAACTGATGAAACAGTCAAGGAAAATAGCCAGGAGACCTGTCTGGCATGCAGTATGAGGGTGGGAACCATGCATGGATTCTGTAGATCCACATGAGCTTCTGACAAAGACCACTTGCAGAACTAACCAGTCAGCACTGAGGGCACTGTGCACAAGCTTTTCCAAGAGCACTTCCCCACATTTGCTTTCACAAGCCTCATGTTTGAATAATAATCATAGCAGGGAAGTTAAACTAAGTAATGTAATGGTTAATTGCTCTGTAAGCCTCCCCTCACTTTTGGTAAACCAGCACACTTCCCTCAGGGGGTACCACTGCCACTGTTAAAGGCAGCACTGGAAATGTCCCTGGTTGTGCCGTGTACCAGGCCTCAGTTACCTCAGCCCTTCTATACATATTGTTTTGACTCTCAAATAAAGCAATATGTTGTTGATTCTTATCTCCATTCCCTTTAAAGTTTGACAATGGAAACCACCTACATGTTCTGTAATATTTGCTTCCCTGGAATTTGTCTTGTGTCCTCCGGGAGACCTCCTGTGCCATGTTATTTGCAACTGTTATTTGTCATCAGACATAGATACAAAATCATTTTAATAAGACTAAACCACACAGAGTTTTTCAGGTTTGCTTTACCTGAGACCTTCCAGCTTTCAAGGCACTGTGGTTCTGTCCCTTCCAGTCCAGTCATATTTTGGTTTAGTTTTCTGCTGAACAAGTCTTATAACATATGTGGACCTTGTTCAGTTTAACATTGGTGTGGGTCAGACACTGCCTCTGCAGTCTTTGTAGAGGCTTGATATTGTTTTATCATCATTCTCTATCATTTCCTACCAGGCCAAGAATTATGTTGTAAAGTGGTTCCACATCGACACCCACTACATTCCTCAAAGTGCAATGGAGTTATAGCAAAGGCAATCTACAGAGCAGAACTAAGAAATACAATAGAAATTACAATAGTTATGAAACCATTCTTGAAGAGAAACCGCAGGGATCAAAGAAACTGTTCAGGTACAGCAGCACTTGCACAAAGAAGCTGGAAGCTGACAGCTGCTCAGGGCTGACAGCATCAGGACTTGTAGCTAAAGAAGGCACAAATTGCCCCTCAGAGGGAGGGAGAACACCCAGACTCGGCGCACATTCACCAAGAAGCTTGCAGAAAGTCAAAATGTGACATTAGACAGAACTTTCATTGATTTCCTATTACAGGTTAATCTCTCCATGTTTCTCTTGACAAATAAACTGTGCTTAGTTTTGAGTAAGCCCTATGCCATTTATGCTGACAGATTCATGGAGGAAAACTCAGTGCAGACAGGCTCACAGCTTCTTCAGACTGGTATGCAACACAGTAACAACCTGAGATCTTGTCCAAAAGGGAGGACTGCAGAGCCCCATTCCACACACCACGGGCAGCAATGGTCAGGCGTTCGAAGGCTGGAAGAGGACCCGAAAGAGGGAGCCCAGCCAGGTCCTGTGACTGCACCACTCGCAAAGCACATTCCTGCTTGTGACCAAAGGTACAGCAGCCAGTGAGTATCACTGTACTTTGATGCCCTGGTATGAAAGGGTTCCTCCCCATCAACTGAGGCTGAAGCAGTTTTCATCAGTTTTCTTAAGTGCAGGGATCTTCCTAATTTTTGTTGACTCCAAAATATACTGTTTTACTTCAAAGGGTGTCCTTGCCTACATTCAGATTTTAATTACAGAATCTGTACTGTTGGTGTTCATGTTTTATAAGTGAAAACTTCTCATCATTGTCTTCTGCATTTCTGTACTCTTGGTGTTCGTGTTTTATAAGTGAAAACTTCTCATCATTGTCTTCTGCATTTCCTCACAGCTGGAAGTTCTCACCCTATTTCTTTGCTGTTTCAGCTCAGACAGGTAGAGGATGGACAGCTCTAGTGACTCAAGCTATGCTTTCTGTTCCAAGGTGGAAGGAGGACTAAATAGTAGCAGAGCAAAAGCACAGAGAAGGACTGGCTTACACAGTGCAGCAGAGCCTGAGAATACACTGGGAATCCTGGCCCAGATCTCAGGACATGTGCATGACAGATTAACATCTCAGCAGCATATTGTCCCTCAACCCTGAAGGCACATGCTTAGATTGTCCTGAGGTTGAACATTTGCTACATCTCCAAGGGAAAGAGAAGACAGAGTGGAACTTCATACTACAAAGAGCAGCATCACGACAACATGAAGTTGACAGTTAATTCGTGAGTGGCTGTTGCAAACAACACATTGCAGAGAATAGCTGCTTTTAACTCCTTTCCTCTAACCACCTTCTCACAACTATTTTCATTTCTCTGTGCTGGGGTAGGTACGGAGGGATGCGCAACAACATGGGAAAAACAATGAACTGTAGTTTTCACCCACTTATTCTGGTCTGTATATGCATTTACCTTTCCCTTTGCCACAGAAATGTGGTGATCATCAGGACAACTGGTTTCAGAAGATATTTTCCTAAAGTGTTTTCTGTCAACCACGCTACAAACATGCTTCATTTTTTGTTTTGTTGTCCTGGAAATTCTAATGTATATTCATTTTATAACAAACAACTCTGCTTTGTTAAGGAGACAAATTCCTCTATCCTTTCTTCATGAATTCTGAAAAGTGACTACTTTCTGTTCTGATATTTGAGATTGGGACCCAATGTCCCACACTAGAACATCAGTAGTTGCCCACAGTATTAGAGTTACACCATCAATTTCACGGGATATTTACCTGCTAACTAGCAGCCAGTTTTAATGGCAGCCACTGCAGTTTTTATCCAGCAAAATCCTATGGATGGCTACTTATCAAAACAAGCCTACAAAGTCAAGATGAGGTCTCGCAAAATTCCGGCCAAAACATGAAAGGCGGCAATTCCGTTTTATTGGAAGAAGCCAAGGAACAGGATGCAAGACAAAGAACTTCAGTTTGGTTTAATCTTTTTTTTTTTTTCTTTTTTCTTTTTTTTGCCCCTGGGCTTGTATGGTATCCATTTAATAGACAATCAGGGCCTCTGTCACCTCTGCTTTTCAGGACCTCTTTTCATCAGGCAACTTTTTCAGTGTTCCAGCTATAACATTGGAGAACAAAATTCCTATTCCAGCCTCATACCCTTTTCCTTCCTATGATGATTTCAGATACTGTACTGAAGGAGGGAAATCTGCTTAGAGGCTTTCTTGGCTTTTTTGTGTTATAGAATGATCAAGTCTAAAGAAGTGAACCCACATGCTCACCTGCACCAGCTGAAGCACATGGGTTTGTAATGATTTCACATCACACTGTGCCTACAGTTCAATTAAGATAACATAGCATTTACCTTGGGCTTTTTGGCCAGTACAGGTCAAGAGGGCACTAGCTGCCTCATGAGGATTAACACAACCTCTGTGTCATCATCAAAATCCTATTTTGCCTCCAGTTTATGCCTTCTGGAATCTTTCCCATTAACATGGTGATCATTATATTGATTATTTGAAAGACATAAACTGGACTTAAAAGTTGCAGGACTAGCATTAAGAAAAATAAATCTCTAAAAATAGTTTGGAGTCCTAATAAAAACATCAAATATGGGTGAGGCTCATGACAGAATTACACAAGTCAGCAGAACCATGACCACATCACTCTATTTCTAGTGAAATTTCAGTTTAACAGCAACAGAATGACATAACTTTATATGTCATTTTATCTTTGATATCTTTAGGAAAGAAAGAGATGACTGTTTCCCCTGATGTCCTAAACAAAAACAGGTCCTTAAGAATGAGAATCTAATTCTGTAACATGAACCTTGTTCAGCAGTGGCCTAGCTTTGAGGCCTTCAAGGCAATTGGCCTGAGAAAATAAATGCTTGTCCATGTGAATTAGTTTCACCACAACAGATAATCAGTGTAGGAACAGATACTGTCCTTGTCCTTTATTTTCAGGAGTGCATGAAAGAGGGTCTGATCCAAAATGTTGTATCCATATGCAATCTGGGGATGTCTCACATATGAGAGGAGAAAGGCAAGATCTGTGTAGCCCTCCTCATCACTTTGAAAAACGGGAGAAACTGAAGAGAATACTGAGCTTCCAAAGATGTTTTCTAGGGATGACATTATCTGACCCACCCAGACTTTGGAAATAATTGCTTTCTTCCTTGATCACTTTTCATGTTTTCTTTTTAAAAAAATACTTAATAATTTTGCCTTTCCAGAAGAACCCACTTCTCTTTAACCACCCCATCTGTCATTGACTTTGTAAGGAATACAAGCAGCTTCTCTTGCTCAAATCCTTTAAACTCTGGTGCCTCTCCTCTTTTCCAGATCTTTCTTGTTTTTCACTCTTGCACAGGTTCTCTAAAGGCCTTGTCTTTAGAAGATATCTTTTCAAATTAAAGATACCAGCTGCCATTTGGTCTGTATTCCTCAGAAATGGCTCTTTGATGTGTTGAAGCACATGCATCTGGAGTCTGTGACACAATGGAGCGCAGAACTGGGGCTGAGTTACAACTGTGACATACCTCTTCACACAGTTGCCTACTGTGGGGACTCTGATAGTTTCCTTCCTTCTGTTAAACAAACAGGGATGGTGAAGGTTAGCTTCCTTAAACTTCTTTAAAGCTTCTGCCTGCCTGACCTTGTGAAAGCTTGTATTAACATCAGATGATCTGGGAATCCAGAGCTGTGGACAAGTCTCACTCAAAAACTGCCTGTTGTTACCACAGCATCTCATGACAGAGACATTGTTAGAGGCTGGTTAAGTGCTCACCACTGTCATTCAGAGCTAAACCTCATACAAACTTTTCTCACTTTACTATGCAATAGGTGGAAGTACACTGAGTCTTAATTGCAGAGAATTTAATCCATCACCCACCTTTACTACGGTAATGTTAACTAGCAGATGTTTTCAGGGTGCCAAAGTAGTCAGTGTCATCTGTCCCCATGTAACATCAAAAGGCAAACCTATTTAAACATTAGAAACTGATGATTTTTTTCTTTTGACTTCATTGTGTTAGCATTAGGTTTTACATTAAATAGGTAATTTCTGCAAATGCAGGTGTCCAACTATAATATGAAAAAAATACTGTTCTTCACTATTGTTTCTTGCTGATTTTGTTGCAGGACGTAAAATGTCTAAAATACAAAGTTCCTGTAATTGTGGGAGAGACACTGGATGAAAAATATAGGTTTGTGTCCATTGACCTAGCTCTTGTCCAGTATCTTTAAATATTAATGGAGTGTGAAGCTCTGCACCATGTGATTGGATTATTCTAGGACAGTTGTACCACCTGGGATTAGAATCATAGAACAGTTTGGGTTGGAAGGGACCTTGAAGATCATCTAGTTTCAATGCCCCTGCCATGGGCAGGGACACCCTCCACTAGACCATGTTGCTCAAAGCCTCATCCAACCTGGCCTTGAACACCTCCAGGCATTGGCATCCACAACTTCTCTGGGCAACCTGTTGCAGTGTCTCACCACTCTCACAGTAAAAAATTTCTTCCTAGTAAAAAAATTATTTTAAACCGTTATTTGCAAATAACTGGGTCATCAGTTCACAACCAGTTTATTGAAAGATTTCAAAAAATTAATGAAGGAAAGAGTATGGAGAAGAAACAGACTGGATAACCCCAACATGAAAGACTTGTAGTGCAACTTGCAAACTCTGTGAGGGCACTGGAAGATTAAAAAACCCTGGTCAGACCCTAGAACCATTATGAGCAACAATGCTCAGGAAAGACCTTCATCAGCAGGTGCCTGATGTTATGTTGGTGTCCAGAGTTACTCTTGACGATCAATATCTCCTTGTATAATGTGCTGAAAGAACACACTGGAAGACATTGTTCAGCTTTCAAAGATCTTACAGTAGAAAAAGCACACAGGGAGAAGGCAAAGGCTAGCACAGTTTTGCAGGTTAGCATGTTGCCTTGTTTTATTTCTGTTACAAAATTAATCATGCTTTAGTTTTGGGGGTTTTTTACTAAGAGAATTTCAGACTATGTAGGGGTGGGAAAGGGTAATGAAAGACTTGCTTTCCTTATGTAAGTAGCAGTGGAAATTAAGGGGTAACAGGAGAAAAGGCAGAAAGTGAGAATAGATACCTTAAAATAGTGCATAGAGCATGAAGATCATTTATTTTTATAGGCTCAAAGGACTGATTGGCGCTAAACAAAGTTTAAGGGTTATGACTCTGCTTCCATTTCAGAGGAAACGGGTTGAAAGACGTGCGACATCTCTCTGGTTTCCTAAAAGACTATCAGTGGTACAAAAAAACAAATAGCGGTTTAATCCTCAATTCATTTTTCAGTGATCTGGACACAAACATTTGGGACTTTGGGCACCTCTGCAGACAAGGAGAATTTGGAAGAAAAGTCAAAAAGATGTTTTCAGAAACTTAGGTCACAGCATCACAATATATTCTCCTTTCTGGAAATAAATAACAGGAATATACCTGTAATTTTTTTTAAAATAAAGAATAGCAGCAGCAAAGATGTAGCTGACGTTGGGTTGTGGCTTTTCTGGAAGCTTTTTCAGTCTCAATGAGGTTTTACATTCAGTATAGGTGGATTTTCCCTCAGGATTATCTTTCAAAGCACCTGCAGCACCTAAGAGAATGTTCTCTGTGTACACACAAATTATTTAATAAAAGACTCAGAGAAAACACAGTTCACTGGATTTTGGCAGTTGGATAACTGACCACATGGAAATTTCTTTTTCTAAGGCTGATTCACCTCCAAAAAACCCATATCTCTACAAATATACGAACTAGTGTAATTTATTCTAATGAAGTCTATCTTTCCCCATATTTTCTTAGGTAAAACAGGGTCATTTGTTGGTAAGAAGGGTTCACAGCTGTTCTAAGATGTACACATATACTGCTCTGAAGATGTACCTTTTAATCTGCTGTTGAATAGCCAGCCTGGGCTGCTGGCGCCTGTTGTACCTCAGAGGCATCACAGTTCCTGTCTGAAGTGGCATATGCTGCCTCACCAATAAGATGGTGTTAATTAGCAAACACTTTGTGAATCCTGTGAGCCACAGTTGCTCCCAAGTGCCCTTAATTATCTTATTTTAATTTTTTTTACTGACAAACAGAAAAGCCTAATGGCCTAGAGTTGAACAAGGGCTTACTCTGGGTCTGCTCTTGCCTGTCACTGTGAGTGCCTTTATGGAGAGCCAGCTCCAGCTGCAGGAGGAGTGCAAATTCATCTTGAGTGTTTCCTCATTCAGGTATGAGCTCTGGGCAGTCTAGAGGCATTGGCCAACCCCTCTCTCTAGTCAGCTGCAAATTCAGGAGAGCTCAGGCATCACCATCTATGCCAAGGCCAGATCTCGGCACATTTTACCCAGGTGCCTTCCTTGGGAAAGCCACAACCTGAGCACTGTGGGTGCAAAGGTAATTTAGTGATATTGGAAAAGTACGCTAGGCTCCCCCACCTTTCTTCTCATAACCCGGAGGCATGGTGAGGCTTTGAGCTTGTTTCACACACTCGAACAGGAGCAGCCCTTTCAGCGAACTGCGATGGGTCACAGAGATGGCGGTATTTGGTAGTTTATACACTTCTACCTAGCATCCTCATGGTGAAAGGCTCACCAGAAAGACAAAAATCCAAGTTCAAAACCTGCAAACATTAAAATCCACACCTCTGTGTCACTGTGTTTTGGAACTAAAAGGTGACACATATTTAAATGAGCTAGATTAAATACTTTCAAATACAAAGCATAATTCAAAAAGGGGAACATTCCCACACATTATTCTGAAAGCCAAGACTTGCGTGAAGTTGAAAAGAGAATTATCAGTTTATAAAAATTACTGCAATTATATAGATGAGGTTTTATGCATAACCACTATTTATGTGACAGAATAACACTGATTTATTTATGTACATTGTGCATGTGTATGACACACACAGACTTGAAGTGGAGAGTTTTCTTGCGACTATACTATTCAGTAGTTTTTCTCTCTTCTTCTGAAGCATCTGGTACCGGATTCTCTGAAAGTCCTTGCCAGAACCAGCCAGACCTTTGGTTTGAGTTTAGATATCAACCCCCTGTTTTCTACCTGCGTAGAAGAGTGTATAGCATTGTATAATGAAAGTCTGGAAGGAGAATTATGCCTAATATGAAAAGAAATCTATGTGGTGAATTTTCTTGGGAAATGGTAGAAGTAAAACATAAATAGCACTTTTTAACAGAAAATGCTGAAACAAATCTGCGCTGTTGCCTTGGAGTCAGCATTCTGCACTGCACAATAAGAATTCCCTTGTCTTTAACAAGAATACTTTCAGGCTACAAGGATGGGTAAATGGACCAGCAGAGCAAGACCAGCTCCTTTAAACTCTTTATCAGTGATGCCACTGTCTAATTAGTACTTGATTGTTGCTGGGAAATACGTATCATTGCAAATTAAGCTAGTACCCTTCAGGGTCAAAATTCAAAGTTTGTTGTAAAACTGTACCCACCGGTAATGGCATTAGCTACTGCTAATGATGCCAGCTGCAGTATAACTGATTGGCTCACTGTTCAAGCTTCTATGAAGGAAGCATTTGGGAGAAATTTGCTAATTTGCAGCTCTCTGAGGGTGATGTCATGGTTTACTAGCATGGAAATATTTGTCAGAAGACATGGACTTGGCTTTAAGCTGCAAGGGAGTTCGGGACTTGTGGGTTTTGCATTGTTGGCGCTTTTAATTATACAAAATATTTCCCACGTAGATGTACCTTTTCAATGATTCATAACAATAGTTCTGAGCAGACCTAAATTAAATACAGCATAAATTTAAATACATGTGATTTTATTAGACATTTGCAATATAATTTTCCCATTACAGCTAAGTGCATTTCTGAGGGTAACAGCCATTACAGAAAAAAAAAAAAAATTGCATTTGGGTGGATCATTTGTTTTCTTTATCGTTTAAACTTTTGGTCTGCAAAGTTCAATTATAAGTGACTGTCTATAATGGTGAATTTTTTCCTCAGAAGAAATCTAATGCTAACTGCAGGGCACACAGAGATCACGATGCTGGTACACCAGCATGCCTGGAGTCCACACATTCAATGATGCAGGTGGAGTTTCTTTCTGGGCTGTAAGAGTCTTAGCAATACTAATTTTAACCTGAACACAGGTAAAGAGGATCATTATACTGTTGTGCATGGGAAATAATTAATTCTCCATACATTTGCCACGCTAACAGTACATTGCTTTTGGTTCAGCAATGTGCAATGCTGTGTTTGGATTACCATCACAAACTGCTTGTTAGTTTTCACAGCAATTTTAAGCCTGTTTACAGTCACACAAACATATTACTGCAGCTTAGCTGACTGAGCTGTATTAGTTGCTGGTTCACAGACATGACAAATAGGTATTGCTCAATCCTCCTCTGCTTTGGACTCACCCTGCAGTCTGTTCTTAGGATAGTTCCTTAGTTGCTATGATAAATGCTTCACGTACTCAGTATTCACACCAAAAACCTGTATAAATAGTGAAAATTGTGTTAAAATACTTTGACATATGATCCAATCCATGACTGAATTTCCTTCTTATTTCCTGGAATGAACCACCACCTTGCAGGGGAAAAAGCTCCCTGTGCAGCAGAAGTCCTGACACATGGGGTTACTCTGTGGGAGGTGTAGGATCAGGCTCATTCCTTGCTGCTGAGCAGCTGAGTGAGGTGCCTAAGCCAGGAAGCTTCTCAGTCCTATGGTGTTATAAGAGTGAGGCATCTCCTCTGCAGGATGATTTGAGCTCCCTTCTGGTGATGCCTCTCTCTTTCTTCTTTGACTATGAAGCAACCTGTATAAGCCTGTGGTCCCAGGCTGGGCACCTGAGCCACATGCAGGTGGGTGAAATGAAGCAGAGTTCCACCCTGATCACATTATTTTTGGCCGTATTAGCAATTGTTAATCATCAATGGTACCCAGGAGCCCTGTGGGCTGTACACACACAAAAGAAGACAGCTCCTGATTTAAAGAGCAAGTAACAAATGTGTTTAGAAAAGGTTATTTTAAAGAGGTGATGTGGTAGCACTAGCAAACTTTTACACTCTCTAAGTGGCTCAGAGAATGTGTAAGTTATGGTTTCATAAGGGAAGGCATAGGCCACAGACAAGGGGCTGTGGAGAAGAGCTTTTCACCATCTCAGCAAGCATTCACGACTGAATATCATCACCACTGGGTGCAAAATGGAGGCTAGAAGTTAGATCTAGTCTGTCTGCAGACAAAGGTAAGTATTTCTAGTTTCTATATTTCCAAGGTAATTTTACAAAGCGTGTAGTGTACTACCACATATATTGGTGATTGGATAAATAAAGGTCTTTGCCCTTGAGTAGTGCTCTTTTGGCCTTGCACTCAAGCTCAGGCTGAAGTTCTTATTTGTGGGGGAAATGAAACCTTGCTATTTTGGGCTTAAAATGTAATGCTTTGGCAAGATTTATCCCTGATATTTTGGTCTGTGTTTTAAGAACTTTAAAAGTGTATCAATTTTACTACTAAGACTGTTTTCTTTCTGTTAAATTATACCGCATGTGTATTCTTCGATGTAGTATTTGCTTTTTTTTTATTTTCCCATTGTTTTCAACAATTAAAGTGTTCAGCAAAGTCTTTTTAATTTTCATTTGTTTGTTTTTGAGTATTTGGAGGTTTGGGGAACTGGTTCCTTGAACTCTCTTGCCTCCCAGTTGACAATACCCAGCATGGTATATGTTGTACACCAACTGCTTTCACAGAGCCAAGTAGTGTAGTGACATTTCCTCCAGTTAAGGTTCAAGAAAAGAGAAGATAGAGCAGAAATGGGTCATTTTCACACTGGAGGAGAGGGAAAAGTAATATTATTTGAATAAAAGACTTTTGGAAATTATTTCACAACAGCCTAGGACACTTCACACTAAAACAAAGACCTTTACATGTTGCACACCCCTTCAGGATATGCTACACAGTGTGACTAGGAATAGGGGCAACATGGGAGAGGTTACAGAAATACACAAAGGCCCAAGTCTGGAGACAGGTTCTTTCCAAATCAGTGTCTGGAGCACTTTCTGCCAAGTGCCTGCTTACCTTTATGATCTCTGAGAACCTTTAGCTTCTGCTATTAAAGGCAGCTCATCTTATTGGTAGAAACATACTCATAGATTATACACTCTTAAGTGACTCACTTCATGTGTGCTGCTTACTGGAAACTGAAGAGGTAGTTACATGAAAATACCCTTCTGCACTTGCAGATTTTCCAAAAGCTATCCCTTTCAGTGCAGCCTGATCAAGATAATTCCCCCTCATGTTTTCATGAAAGTAGACTGTCAATTCCCTGTAAGAGGTTCTGGAAGGAGATAAAAAGGATGATATCTTTTTCAGCTCTTTTGAGCGGATCCAGTCCTTACTTTTCTGAATGACATATTCCAGCTCCATATTCACAACAGGCTGCTCCATCAAGCTCTTCATCCTTGCATAGCACAAACTGTGTGGGATCCTATTGTGAAGAATAATGAGCTCTTCCATCTGCTTTTCACTTAGGCAGTCATTCTTCACAGGGAAGTCTCACTCTGAAGCTCTCAAGCAGCATGCTGCTAGATGATTGCTCTGAATCTTTATAGGGTTAATCCCATTTCCAATGGCAATCCAGTCTGTGCGTTAGACAAAACAGCCTATAGTTGCCAAGTAGTTGGCAAATGCTGTTAACCAATTGCCATGGTTTAATCCTCAGTTTCAATAAACAACATGCAGCCGCTTGCTCACCCTCCTCCTTCCCCAGAGAATGAAGGAGAGAATTAAAGGGGTAAAGGAAAAGAAAACTCATGGGTTGAGACAAGAACAATTTTATGATTGAACTACAATAAAATTAAGAGTAGTAATGATAATAATATATACAAATTAATGATACACAGTGCAACTGCTCACCACCCACTGATGAAGGCCCAGCCTGTTCCCAGCTAATGATCCAGGAGCAAAGAAAGTCCCAAAACTGCAATCCTGGAAAAGAGAGAAAAGTCCAAGAGTTTGAGAGCCAACTGAGAGAGAGAGCTCCCTGGAAGACCTTCCAATTTCTACTAAGTATGATGGTTAATGATATGGTATATTCCATTGGCCACTGGATTTGTTGCTGTACCTATGCTCTCTCACAGGTTCCTGTGCATCTGCAAATTTAGCAAAGCATGGGAGGCTGGAAAGGTCCTTGGATTCCCCAACAGCAACCCAAAACATTAGTGCATTGTCAACATTCTTTTCAGCATAAATCCAAAACATAGCCTCATTCTAACAACTAAGAATAAATTTAACTCCAGCCCAGCTGAATTCAGGATAGTAAAAAGAAGTTTAACTCTGACCCAGCTGAAACCAGCACACTTATGACTGATCTCCCAAAATAACAAGAAGGCTCTCTCCCACCACATGATTTCAGATTCTCTTGGAAAAGCAGAAGAAGATGAGCAGCTGAGGAAAGTGTGTTTGGAAAGATAATCACAGAAATTAAACCCTTTGGGAAGGAAATGCAACCAGCAAAGTAAGTAGAGGCATTACCAGCTTCAGAGAACTAGAAAATCTGGAAATGGTGTATGATGAGGCTGACAGTGCTTGGCACGTGGCTGAGGGTGCACGTAGCTCTGGAGGACAGGGCTTCTGATGCCCAGAGCAATCATTCTGGCAACAGTGAACATGCCAAAAATAAGAAACTTTTTGCTAGATAAGAATCTAATCTTTGTGTTGTGTGGTGACATCCCATGAATTCATTAATTGTGCACAGTTAGTGTTTCAGACTGTCTGGCTCAAGCTCATAAAACTGAGTTCTCAAACAAATGTTACAGTTAAAATACCATCTTCTAAATAAAGCACGAAGCTCTGCAAAGGGGGGATGGTCAGAGCTCTCCACCGCCTGTCAGAAACAGCAGGAAGGTCGCTGCTGCTGTGGCAGAGAAACCCTAGATACTCATGCTAAGGAAGCGACAGCCTACCAAAAGGACACTGGAGAGTCTGGGTAATTCAAACCCCCCTATAATGAGTCAGTTGTTGTCACGGGTTTCTGAGAATACCAACAAACTTACTGAGAAAGTGGAGAATGAGCTGGCAAATCTGGTGGCATAAAAATAGCTGTCTAGTACCAATTCTGAGGAGTCTGGAGGAAAAAATGTTCTGTGCTATTTTAAGGCATGGGTATTTCAATTCCCGAACTTCAAGATGTTCCTCTCGAGACAGCAATAAGGTCCCTATGAGTCAGGTATGAAGAATAAAGACCTGGTGAAAAATTCATAACAAGCCTACTTTACAAGCTTTTTACAAATGAAGGTATTTGAACTCTTCACATTATTTTAAAGTTTGATTTATTTTGAGGCATTTATGTTTCTGAAGGTAACAAACAAGATTTTTAACTGTATCTTTGAATTTGGTCGATAGTGTAAGATCTACCCTTTCCACTAAAACTTTTTGTCCCGAAACTATTACACGTTTGTTGTACTAATGTAAGAGCAAGCAAAGAAACAGGAAGAGCACATGTACAATGAAGACAAAGTATTTCAGTTTTACTGTGCTGTAGTTTTGCTGAGTTTGGTGTATGCCTTTGCCTCTGGTTATTCTCATAAAATATGGATAACTTGGTTACATCTGGTGAAGAAGAAAGGAGATTGCGTGGGAAGAAGAAAGGGGAGAAAATGGATGAGGATCATAGGATTCAGAAATGTAATTTCAACAAAATCGTAACTTGTAGGGGAACGAGAAGATCCCACCACTACAGTAACTCTGCTTCATTCCATTATTTCTGAGAAGAAAAACCCACTGCTGTCCCAGGTGGAATGCCTTTAACAGTTTGTATAACCAATTCAGTAGCAGATGAGGGAGAAGAATGAATCTGTATTTGTTGCAGGCTGGGCAAGTTCCCTGCCTGCTGGATTACAGAGCTAGATCAGCAATCCACCTCTCTCAACAATATGGTAAAGGAGGCCTATTATTGGCCTTTTTTAAATTATTTTTTTGTGCAGAGCAGAACAGCTAATAAGATGAACGGAATGGACAAATTTGCTTCCCCCTGAGGGTCATCACTCATGGGAAAAGTGGAGTACAGTTTCATTTGCTACTTATAGAACTACAGCAAACTACTTTTCTCTGTGGTCTTGGAGATACCATAACCACTAGGCTGTTATACGTTCAGCATGACCTGTCCTCTCTCTCTCTGCCTGTTCAGAAGACCTTGTGAAAGATGTTAATCTTCTTCTACAGCAGAAAAGGAGGATCTTTAACATGTTGAATGTGCATGGGGAATGAGAAATCAAGCTGTGCTTAGGACAGCTGTGCACATTCATTAACCCAAGACAGGAAGAGCTGTATCAGCTGTTATCTGCCCAAAGACAGGTCTTTAAAAAATTTCATATATAGTAACGCCAGCCAACCCAAAATCACCTTTTAGGCATTTACCTGGTCTTGAAGAAACCAAAGACTTCAAGTGAGCTTTCGTGCTAAATTTCCGTAGCATGAAACCAAGTGTTTCTAGGCCTGAACCAATATCTACGGAAGTCAGTAGCCCCAATAGACATCAGTTCCTTTTTGTGTCTGGCTAATATACAGCAAAAGGTCTGAATTTGTCTTATTCTCTTTCCTGATACTACCCTTCTGCTCAGCTTCGTCTACTGTATATATTAAAAGCTATTGATTTTCCTTTGTTTTTATTAATATTTTCCACATAAGTGTAAATATTTACATTCCAGACATGTAGTAGCCAAAAAAATGAAAGTGAACAAGCAAACAAATAAATTTCACAGAAACTGCAAGTGATTATTAATATTTCCAAACCTGGTTAATTTTTTATTCGTTTTCATAGGATCTCAAAATAGTTGTGTTTGTTTCTCATGCATAAGAATGCAAGGGAATGTTGACATTTTATTTATATTAAAACTGTAATATTTTTCCACATATTTATTCCTGAAAAGTTCCCTTAATGTAAGATATATTCTTAAAGATCCAGAATTCCAAGTATACAAAGGGCTCCTGAACATCTAAGATTTGTAATTAGATCTTTAATTAAAAGCCTGTCCCACGTGTTAGCTCTATTATCTTGTAGATAAAAATAATCAGCTGGACTAAAACATCTTTTCTGTTTTCTGGAGCTGAAACATTGTTTTAGTATCATTATTTTATTAGAAACCAAGTCAGATTTGTGCCTCAAGGACTGCCACTGGGAACCTGTGCTGGAGAAAAATGATCTCAACAGTACCGTGGGAATAAAAAAATTGTACATGGCCTGTAGCCTCAGGGGGTGACGAAGTAAGCTACACTTTGAGTTGAAGACCTACATAGTCATCTAAAATCTCACAAAAATCTTAAAGCAGATCTTGTAAGGGTCATAATGAACTTCAAGCAGACTGCAACAGGATTCAACCTTTAGAGCAGATGTTACTGCAGGGGTCACAGAGATGTGCCCTGTGTCAGCAGTAACACCATAAGTACAAACAGATGACACATCCATCACTCCTCATGTTTCTCATTCTCACATTCTCTTGAGAAATGTAGGAGAAGGAAGCCTAGAGAAGCAGACCCTCTCCCCACATGCTTCCACCTATAGTCATCTTCTCTGGAAATAATCAAGAAAATGAGAAACAGCTGTCCTGTGTCCTAATACAGACAGCTCCCACGAGATGGTTGGTTACAGCCTTGATAGGAACATCTACAACACATGTAGGACTATTCCGTCTCTGAGTCCAGTACGGTGTCTTCTGGTTTTGCTTTTCTATTGTTCTTCATGACATGTTCTTCTGTGCCCCATGCACCTTCTTTTTCACTGAATAATCACTGTTTCATTCCCAAGACCTTATTTAAAACACTATCTGCATTGATTCTCTCATGAGGTTTGCCATCCATTTCTGTAGTTTACAACATGTTTTGATCTACAAAATATTGCACAGAACTTCCAGTCAGGCTGATCAACTTCTTCTGTTGTTTTTTTCACCAATTTAATAAAAAATGTGTTAATGTCTTTAAAAACAATGTAAACAAAATCTTGTTTATTTTTTATCACTTCTTACCATAGTTCAAGTGATGATAAGATTTCTAATCTAGCAGACATGACAAACACCTCACAAAGTGTTACTCCTGCAATACGAGGGCAAGCTACTTGATGAGGCATTTATAAAAGTATGAAATGAAGGCAAGAGCTCAGTGAAGAAGGAGTAGCTTTTGTCTGTTGTGTTCTTGAGATAAGTAGGGGCTTAAGTCCTCCACCAATATAAATGCCTCTGATCGCTACCAGCTGAGAATCCACTCTTGAGCTGGTAACAGAAGCCTTTCCCCAAATCTGAGCAGACTTGTTCTCTCTACAAAGCTGTCAGCTGGAGTTACATGTGGAAAACATGCCTTCCCACCACCAAACTCCTGCTCACTTCCCTTTCATTTCCAAACTTAACCCATACAAAAGATTCCCTCTGCAGGTCAAATCTTGGCAATTTTTTCTCTCAGGCAAAGTTTAGCAGAGGAGTCTTTGGTTTTGCATTTTTTTTCCTCTGTTATTCCATTATCTTGCTTGGATTATTGAAATTTAACTTACAAACTCCTTCAGGATTTCTACCATCAACACATTCTGCCCATCACCCTTGTACATGCGAGAGAGATTTTCTCTGTTAGCTAGAAAATGCTTTGGCCCTTGTGACACCGACTCTGAAGTGAGCCCATGCAATTTCCATGGATAGACACCCTTGCAGACTTTGCATATTGTGATACTGACAGTGCCTTCTCTGTATTTTCGCGCAGTACAGAAGGAAAGACCCTGCTCTGCCATGCCAGTCCATTGCTTTCTTGATTTCCTACACTGTAAGGCTTCTTTTCTTGAACCCTATAAGGTAGATGTTATTCATTATGTCTCACCTCATCATGGATTTCTACAGTACTAGTCATCCAGATTTCTTTTACCAACTGAGTGAAACAAGAATTTATAAGGAGAAAGTTATGTTAGCAAAATATGAAATACAAAATCTTCTCACTAGATACATAGTTTTGTTACTTGCTACCATGTAAGCATGACATAAGGAGTATGATACCACAGGTGATAAAACTGGAAATGAGATGTAAAAGTAGGATAGCACCACCCTACTCACACTTATATAGTGTGTGCACTGAGTTTTATACAGTCTCTTCTGGGGGTCTTCAGAGAATTTAACAGAAGCTAACAAATACCTGAAAAGCTGCCTGTGTTCACTTCATTCCTCAGCTTTCATACTATTTAATTGCTTTTATATCTGGGTTTCATGTTCCCCCTGTTCCTCATTTCTTTCAAACCTGTTTTCCAGACAGCAGTATTGTTCTTTCTCTCTGTTGCCTCACTTCTTGGCTTTCCACCTTCTGTGCTTTCCCATTTTCACTCAGTCCCCTCCAAGCTATTTCCCCTCCCTTGGGCTCTCTCATTATCTTTCCCTCCTTACACTCTTCCATGTGCTGTTTTCTCTCATGCCTATCCCTTCAAAGTTGGGGGTTTTTTTCTGTTTTCCCATTACTTCCTACTCCTCAAATGCTTTTCCCCTGTCTCTCTTGAACCATAGTGAGTTGCAAAAATTGACATGTCACCATTTTTTGCATCAGCCCTGTGTTCATCCCTACCCTTGGTACAACACTCCCTGGCATAGGCAGAGAGCAAGGAGAATGACTAAGAGGTGTTGTGTTGGCAGAGGAAGATATTGAGGGGCACAGAAGACAGACACGGAGAGAGGAGGAAAATCACTCTGACAAACTGCAATCACACTGAACCTCACTGCAACTGGTACTTTCCCTCTCTTGTCGTTCTGAACTCTTCAGCAAGTCTCCTTGGGTTTCACTCTTGGTGTTCAGTGTAACAATTTCCCCTTCCATTTCCCCTGCAAGTCCTTCTTGAAGAAGCAATACCTTTCCACACTAGTGCTCTAGGCTTAGGATTTATTCCAGCTTTATGGCTGTCCACAGACAGCCCTTCTGGCACATCCAGGGTCCTATCCACCAGTCAAGCATATTACTATATACTAAAACATACATTAATCTTAATTCCTCATTATCTTAGCCAAGTATGCCTTATGTTTAGTACTTCACCAATTTTAGATTTAACCACGGCAGTGGACTCCTATTTTTTTAGGTTCTGGCCTTGCTTGTGTTTTTACCTAGATCCAGTCCTAATTTGAAGTCTTGTTCATGTTCATCTTCTGCTCTTTTGTCAGGGTTTTTACATTCACCCCAGCTGTACCCTGATTAAACATTATTTATTGAGCAGCACCCCACACTAAGCTTTGGCAGTCCTCTTACTGCCTCCCAAAGCCATCAGCTGGGTCAGAAGGAAACCTCTGCAGAATAATCTTTGCCTCTTCTTTTTTAGTCTCCAGGTCATATGGTGCTACTTCCATGGCTGTTCTCAACCTAACCAGAAAGGAGACATTGCCACCCAGCATTTCTTGCATCCCTTCCACCTCTAACTCACCATGCAGCAGTTCAGTAAGCTCCTTCTGAATTCAGTCCCAATGTCCTAGGTCGATCTGCACCTGGACCAGCTTCTCCTGCTAGAGCACAGAGGAGCACCCCAGCCTCTTGCACCATGATGCACACCCCATACACCTTCTTCCAATGGGACTGCACTGGCCATGGTCTCGGTAAACCAAGACCAGGAATTTAGCAGATGCTCCCAGCCTAGGGATCCTCCTCTGGACAGGTTCCCCACAGTTGCAGGCAGGCAGGGAGGGAGTTAATGGCAGTGGTAACACCATGACATTTTCCAGGCTCTCTAAATTCTCCTCTCTGAAGCCTTTCTTAGCAGCAGGCACACTTTCTGTCCCTCTGTTTTCTTCAGTTAATTAGCTTGGCTGATTAGCCCCCTTGTTGCTTCAGTTTCTCCAAGACACAGTAACACAGGTGCTGCCCCGACACATTTCCTTGACACCTAAATAAGGATTGCCCTTTTTTCTGTCTTGGCTTTTTCTCTGTTCTCCTTCAGCTGTGTTTTGTCAGTAAACCACAACAGGATCTGACTGCTTTGATTTCAAAGCATGGTAGTAGTTCATATCCTTCCCATTAATTCACATTTAGAGAACCAACATACAGGGTCCACTCAGAAAACAGCCTGGCAGCCAAACAAACCCCACATCCCCATCTGCAGATATCTTTTACCACCTAAAATACAGAATGATGGAACAGAAAACCTAAGGCATGCATGGATCTTGACAGACTGCAAACACACCAGAGAAACTGGAGAGTGCACTGGGAGCTGAAGTAAACTTCCCCCCAAAAAGCTTTCAAATCTTCAGAATTCACTTTGTGGGGTTTGAACATGGCAGCCTGAGTAGTGTCACCATGCTTACTGCTCATGGCAGGCTCAATTTTATTATTGGTACTGTTTACAGAGGTGATGAGAGACTTGTTGAAGACCACAAATAGGTCTACCACATCCTACTGATCCTGCCTGATTCATAGCTTGGCACCTTTCTTTGCCCCCAGGCAATATTCACAGGTTATAAGGAATAGAAAGAACTTCTTTGCATTTGTTCTGGGACCCTAATGGGACATAAGCTTGCTTTTCTACCAATATTTCTTCTCTGTCTGGATAGCTGTAGTTATGTTTTTCCTTGTGCAGATGTCTGTTCTTTCAGTTCTTTGGCTGTATTCTTTCATTTGTTTTTGACAATCTATTTCTTATTTGTCTCTCCTAAATTTCATTGTCCATATTCCACATTCTACTCACCCAATATAAACCAGAATATCATACTGCCTGTTGTTGACTTTGTGACCAATTTGAGTGTAACAGGAACAGGCATGGGGGTTCTCGGTGGGTGGTTGCTGGGAGCAGAAACTCAGAAAGGTAGAAAACAGTCCTTTGGCCATTACATTAACATTTGTGCTGTTCCCCATGTCTCTTCATGCCTGCAAACACTGAAGAAAAATCTCTGAGATTGCTGTGAACTTTCATTTGCTAGTGCAGTGACAGTAAACAAGAGTGATGTGATTGCTTAGAGAAAGGGGAGCCAGTTCAGCAGGAACACACATCATGCATCTTATGTCTTACAGAACAAGATGAATGAAACCATCCATACAGTCAAGGGGAACAAATCAAGAAAGCAACGTTATGCAAGCAAAACCCAAAACTCAGAACAAGAAAATGCCTCCCTGAACACAACTGTACTGCTGTAATTTTTTACAGGTCAAAGGTGCATTGAAAGCTTTTAAAACAAAAGTGCGTGTAACTTCTGAAACCAGTAGTGTGATTACATGTATTAAAAAGCACAAATAGATTTGAAAAGACAACAGTTTAGAGATAAGTCAACTTCTAGCACGTTCTGTGCTTTATGGGACTCTTCCTCCCCAGGAACATTTTACTTTTGCTGGATTTAGTTATTATGATTTAAAATAATGACTTGGAGATTGAGAAAGATGACCCTGGTTCAGGAAAGCTTTAAAAAATGTGCTTCAACAAGTTTCAAGCTGTTCTTCAGTATTGACATGAATGCCCTCAATAAATTATATAAGACTGTATTCTAGGATGTTATCTGGTATGTTGCATTCATCTAATAAGTCAAACAATTCATTGGTGCTTGCACAGACAGATGTGAGATTTTATGCATCATGAAAATCTTTAGTAATGTGTAGGATGTGAAAAAAATTGATAAGAGATACTGATATGAGAGACTCAGAACACTATATGGAGTCATGCATAGGGGCACCTGCCACAGTCAGGCTAATACAAAATTATAAATGCATTTATTTAATAGGACTAGATTGCTCCTTGGCATGCAGGGCTGCCTTCCTGCTTCCGTGACAAGCATGTTGAATGGGAATGTAATCTTTCTGGAGAAACTGTGAGACTTTTAATTTGCTGGAGTAGCAAAGGGCCTGAAGGATGACAATTCAAATTGTACGTGATGTGGCTATTGCAAAGGCTTATTTGTACTGTTTAGCCCTGGTTCAGGAGATGGGGTGCTGGAGGTTGGAGGAGCTAAGAATCCCTTATCATGTTAATTCAGTCTTCATTCAGAGTGGTCTCCCTAAAGTTTGAAAAAGAGCAGCTTTATGTCCTGAGCTTTAAAGACAGTTTGGAGATACAACTTCACATCTGGGAATAATCCCGCCTCACTTGCCTATTGAACTCACTGAGCCATGCAGCTGATTTTGCAAAGTCCAAGACATAGACCCTGGTTTGTTCCTCATCAATCCTGCCCTTACTGCCAAACATTTGCTGTTTGCCTGTTCACTGAGTTTGCTGATCTTTCCTTCTTCTGCTCCGTCCCCCCTGCCACCAGTTTGCTCCAGTGCTGAGGCTCCACAACCTCCAACAGGGCACCAGTTCCCTTTCAAACTGAGGGCCCCTTTTGTGAACCATTTATTTTCTCATATTTCAACCTGTGATTCTGTTCCTTGGTTCCTTGGACTGAAAAGATGTTTCTCTCCATCTGCTACTTATATTCCCTGGCACTGAATCTATACACTCTTCTAATCCTGAGCCTAAACCTTCTTTTATTTTTGATGGTTGATTTCCAGCTTGTCAGATACCTTGGTCTTGAATCCTGGAAGGATTCTTTGATGTGAATTCTGCAAAGCTGTTAAGTCTTTTCTTGCAAGCGTCAGTTTGAGGGTAACTCTGCTCTCACAACCTATGAAATCTGTGTCTGAGATAGTCACCCTAAATTGTCTTCATAGCCAACACCAGCATTTTAAAGGTGGGATTTCCCTGATCCATTGTAGATGCCTTTAACAGGATTATATGATTGGCAGCCTAAATTAATCTACTTCTTTCTCACTAATTACAATGGAACTTTAGAGTGGCTTCTCCATGGGGATTCTACCCTTAGAAAAAGAAATGTTGGGCAAGTTTAGTGTAGTACCAGTGAGTCCTCACCTCAAAGATCTCATCTGTTCTAATGTGAATTTTTCCATCTCCTGTCTAATTTACAGTATGGAAAAACATTCTGTAAAAACATCATTCCTTCAGAGATGGCAAAGCTGGAGCTCAGAAAGGTGGACTGACTTCCTGAAGTTTCCCAGCAGCTTTTACTCAGTACTGAGTTACTATAGTGGTAGTCACTGATACTCAGATTGGAAGAACTGGAACCACAGCATCCTGACTTGGAATCTGTTACTTAATCCTTTAAATGGCAGCACCTGCATAGAGATCACAAAGAGGATGGCCCCATTTTGTTGTCCTTTGCACCCCAGCTTTGCCCATACCTGCCAGCTAAGGAGATGTTTGGGGGACTTGTATGACTGGTAACATCATTACAAATGTAATTTCATGCAATGGGAGAAAAAAACACTTGGATTTACAACTAGTATTTCAATTTGTAGATGCAAAACTGTGGGTGTAATTTGCTATGGCAAAAAGTGGCCCCTAGGATCTCAGACCTCCTAAAACATTTACTCCTTGATAATTCCTGTGTCTCCAATTTCCCTCTCTACAGAAAAAAAAAATGCTTCATTCTTCTATAGGCATGTTCACACAATAGATGAACATCAAATGCTGGCATTGTCATTCAAGCACAAATTCTAATGTTATGGCTGCCTCTCATGCCTTCCAGGACAGAGCTGTCCATTTTCTGCAACACCTGGTAGAGCTGGACAACCTTCACCTGATGGCTGGAATAAGATAAAGTAGACATATTTTGAAGAAGGTCCCAAATTTCCTATTGTATATAAAAAAACGAAGGAGAAGGACAGAGAAACCTTGAAGTGCTTGGTCCTGACTCCTAAATCAGACACTGTATATAATACAAAAGCTCAGGCTTGAAAAGATAAGGAAGCCAGCAACAAAAAATATTTTAGAAGTGGCATGTATTTTGCCCCGTGTGATTTGATGGTACTGCCAGGTGAAAGATTTGTACAAAATTAACTGACATCAGACCTTGGAGCAATAGAGTCTAAAGATACATTGCATTCCCTTCATTTTATCTTCATACCTCATGTTTCTATGGACTATTATTCTTATGCTTATGTGTCAGACGCAGAAACATCACTCTCAATGCTGACAAAAAAACACTTGTTAAAGCTCCACATGCTCATTTTTGGACACTATTTCTGACTTCCCCGCAGAGGATAACTCTGGGGTGTGCCAGGGGCTCTTGTCTTTGGAGGTCTAATCATCAGTGCCTGTGGACACTCATTCAGGTCTGACTGTTGTTAATCAATCACAAAATCCTAATGTAATCTGGACAAATTTTAGTTTAGAGAGCTTGGTTGGCTGGGATGAACTATGGCTAAGATGATCTAGACTTGCTAACTTGATTAGATAAAGTCGTTCAGCTGAACTTGCCCTACACTCACTAAAACCTTAGATGTCACAACAAGCATCTTTTTTTTTTTCTCCTAACAGTCAGCTCCAGATTTAGACTAGTCTAAGTAGCCTTTCAAACCATATACTCCAAAAAGAGGTGCTTCTTTTTCTTCATTTTTTTTGTTAAGAGCCAACCAAGAAACTGATAAATGACATAACACAGGCATCTGTCTTAATAGCTTTTCCCAGATTCTCCTCGTCTGACCTTTGTTACTGTCTGAATCATCTTCTATTGCATTGAAATATAACTTACTTCCTTGTCACTGGATATTTTGCATTGCCTTAAAAATAATAGCCCCACAAACATATCCTCCAGCTCTGTTTGCTCCAGTTCACATACCTTACCTTGTCATTGTGCAGCTAAAATCTCTGCAATGACCATTCTGTCCCTTCCACTTAGCTCTTTGTGCGCTCCATTATTTTATGGCTCAGCTGCCTTTTGTCACTGGGATAGTAACATATTTCTGCAGTCAGTAGGCATGCAACCTCATTTGCTATGATGCTCGGTAATTGCCAATTTCTTTTAAACAACCACTTAAAAAAAAATGTAGAAAATTTGTCTTACAAATAAGAGAGTGCATCAACTTACATGTCTGTGTTTATTCCCTTTATCATGTTCCCCTGAGGGCATAAGCCTGTCTCTGGTGAAGTAAGAGCCTTGCTGTGGGCTAAAGCCTCCACTTCATTCTGATTTCCATTGCTGCCAGTGATGTTCCAGTATCACTTATCAGCCAAGAACGGCATGGGTCTGGGTTGCAAAATGCTGATCTGCCTCTTTCAGTGCATGGATGCTGTCAGTCCTCCAAACACTCAAGTTTCAGGTCCAGAAGAGCAACAATATGGGTCTAACATTTTTCTTTGGCACTAAAATACTACCTGCAGTGTGATCTGCCTTTCCAAGTGGTGCTCTGGGTGCCTTCCTCTCAGGGGAAGCAGCTGTCAGGCTGCACCACAAGCAACTTGTTCCTTCCTCTGAAAATGTAGAGAGAAGCAGCAGGTTGAAAAAGTCCTCACCTTCTACAAACAGCTCTCCCAAGGAAAACGAAAGCAAAGAGGAAGAGCACTGCCTTGCCGAAGGCATGCTGTGTCACCATGCTGTATTGCAGAGAGGGGAAGAGAGAGGTTGCATGCAAAATGTTAATAGCAAGTTCTGCTGAAAATGACCAACTGCTCTAACTAGTGGGAGCACTGCCAGGCTCCCACCTGACAGCCTCTGTGAGGCTCCCAATTGCTAGGCCTGCACAAATGTTATCAAGACTTCGGATGCAACAGCTGAAGAAACTTCTAGCAATGAGTCCTTCTGCTTTGCCCAGCTTTAGGCAGCGCAGCACCCAGTCTTTGCTGGATGAGACCAAACAGTAGCATAGATCGGTGCTCTCTCACATGACAGAAAAGCAAAAGCTGCAGGATCTGGAAGGTATTTGTCCAAAAATTTTGCTTCTACACAGCTGTTCCTCTCCAAATATTACTTGCTACCACATGAAAACTTCCTTTACTCTTTGTTGTTTAACTAAGTGTTATTTCCAGACCTGTGGTCATTTAACTAAGTATGCAGAGCCCTGAACTGAGTCATTTCTGCTGAGGCAGCAGCAGAAAACTGTCTGTCTACCCTAGTGTGGCCTGAAGAAGAGAAGTCCCAGGCACAGCAGCCTGTAATTCTAGCTGCCCTTTCAGCTAGGACTGCGTTGATACAGCAATTTTCAGTCTTCAGATATACTTTATTTAGGTTTTTCTACAACACTAGGAAACCTTACTGTGTTACTAGTCTTCCCACAAGATCATTGTTCCTGAACTTTTCATCAAGGATGAGAAAAGATGGGCAAATTCTTCCTCTGGAAATTATCCAGTGTGCACCCCTAGGCTTGTAATGAAGAGCATCAATGAATAGTAAGAGGTCAGAGTAATGAGAAAGATACTGAGAAAGTCTTCAAAAGACTTAGGCAAGTCTGGTAGACATCTACATGCTGTGGGGTTTGTCCATTTCATAGGTCTCTTGCACATTATTTAAGATATGCCACCTTTTCCTAAAACCCATAGGTACCGCTGGAATCTCTTGCCACAATTACTATGCCGCAGAAGCCCTTTTGCCATTTTCTCACCTGTGCCTTTAGCAAGCTATTATTTCCTTCTTTGCATTCCTCACTTTTCATTACTGCTGCTGTATTTTATCATCTAGTCCATTGTCAGTAAATGAAGTCATTACAGTCAGGGGCTTCTACTTGTTTCATCTTATCAGTTTTGATTACAGTACTCTCCGTGCTGGGTATGTATCTCTCATTAAAGTGTTCAGGCAGCATTTCTGCATGCAGACAAGCTGTGTTAGCACTGGACACCAAGAATTTCAGAGAGCAGTTTAGAATAGGCAACAGATCCATCTTCATGTCCAGGCAATGTTGTCAGTTGCTTAGGATGACAGACATCTGGGGACAAAGGGTGGCATCCATTCTGCCACAGTAGCCACAAAGCAGGCAGCTGGGCATTCCAAGGTAAAGGTTACTGCCGAGTGAAGTGGGGATAAAAACCAGTATGTGGAGCTCTGTTTTGGAAGGTGTACTGCTGTCTACTGCCACAGCAAAAGGGTCTCCCTCTCGTGGAGGTTGTGCAATAGTTTATTATGGCAGCTATAGTTAAACTCATCTGGTTCAAGATGTTACAAATAGAGTTGTGGGCTGTGCTCCTCTGCTGACAGGTGTTTTCTGCCAGCTGCAGGGTCAGAGGGAGCCGTGCATGGCTGATGCTCCGTGCTCAGGCAGCCACCACTGAGGATGGAGTCACTGTTGCGCAGACTGCTCTCTTTCACAATTGTGGGGTAGGGTAATAAACTTTGCTTGCAAGTCCATACAATCTGCCCTACATGTTGGTAATTGGCAAGCTTCCTTTTCACTTGGCTTGAATAGGGTGGAAAGCAAAAAATGCACTAAATTAATGTGGTGGCATTTCATTCCCCATGGAAATATTTAGGTATCAAAATAACCACTACCTCTGTCAGTCTAACAGTTGCAGCATTTCCTGATATATTGCAACATCAGTGCTGAAAACGGGTCCCTCTGTAATCCATCTGAAGTGTCAGCATCTTACTGTTGTCGGAATTACAGGCTTTGAATCCAATAGAATCACAATGACTAATACCAATTCTGCCGGCTCACCCCTTGCACACTCCCATCTGCGGATGTGCTTTTCCCATGTGTTCAGTGTCATTGAAAGGTTACATCCTGAGATGATGTAAAACACCATAGCTCCACTGTCCCACCCAGTTGTCCCCATTCTGTATTTACTTAAGCATTTCTGTCTGTACGGTTACTTGCACCTGTCCTTATTAAATTAAATTACATCCTTTTCTTTTTCACAGACCAATTTTCCAATTTGTCAAGTTTATTTTGGAGCCTCCTCCTGTCTCACAATCTCTCACAACTTGTTTTATAGGCCAGTTTCATATCCGTATCCCCTCCTCTATGGTCAAGTAACAGACAAAAACATGTAATGGAAACAGTACTGAGGTTGTCTTAGACTTCACGAAAGGCCTCAAGGAACCTCTTCCTTTTTTAAAACAACTGTTAAACTCTCAACAGTTTCTTTTTTAAGAAAGGTTGTCCACCCAGTGTTATGCCAGTGTTCCCTTAGTTCATGAAACGCACTGGTTTCAAATAGCTTGCTTCTGACTAATCTACATTAACAGTCTCTCTTCAGAGGCTTACAGTTTCGTTTTTGCTTGTTTTGTTCCAGATTTTTTCCAAGAATTGAATCAAGCAAACTGGGGATTTTTTAATTCTTCATTTCCTCTGTCCTTTTTTTTTCAAGATAGGCCCCACATATGTCCTTTTCCAGTCTTCTGGTTCCTAACCCTCTCTCCAGCAGCTGTTTCTGATAGTGGACTCATTCAGGCACTCATTCAGCCTGTTTGCTAAGTTAACCCAGAGACAAGGTCCATCAAACTTACCTCAGCAGAAAACCTCTTTCTCAGTTAGCTATGCCTGAGACTGTTCCTTCGTTAGTGAAGGCTATGAAGTGCTATGAAGACACCGTGTTGCTAACTGTGCTCCACCTGCTCTTGGCCGCTGTGACTGCTCCAAAACGGTGGTTAGGAGAGATCTGCTAAGAGCACAAAACAAGGAGATCTGGGTTAGATTCATAGTACTGATAGAATCACAGCCTTGTGTGATGGGCTTCTTGCCACTCTGAAGTGCACAAACACAGCAGGGGGAGAGGAGGGAAATATTCTTCTACCCTGAAAATGCAACTAGGACAAAGGGATAAGGAGGGGCATAGCTGCTTGCACACATGAGTAGAATTCAGCAAGCAGTTTCATTCCCAGGAGGGAAATGAAAACATTAAAAATTGTATCCTAAACCATTTTCAACAAAAATCTCAAAACCAAAGGAAAATACTGCATTTTGGATTAGAGAAAGATTTGAATCCTTAAATTGGTTTTACTCTGCAATTATTTGGTCTACTGTTTAAATGAGAAAAAAGGAAAAGTTACCGTTTGACAGAAACGGCAACTCACCTCAATCTCATTTTTTCAGGTTAGTTGAAGAGCTGAAAAAATCAATTGTTTGCATGGCTCCTCTCCTGGAGCCTTGGAAAATTGCCCTCTAGAGATGACAATTATGGGAGTTCTGATGCAGAACAGTATTATGGAAGTTTAAATCAGAACAGACTGAGTTTTAGATCATTTCGGAAGATGCCATCAGACCTGTGGTGTCCCTGCCCATGGCAGGGGGGTTGGAACTTGGTGATCTTTAAGGTCCTTTCCAACCCAAACCATTCTATGATTCTATAAAAGCAGTTTCTAAAGTAGGAATGAATATGGCTTGGCCTTCCCTATGCCTAATCACCTAACACCATTAAGGATAGTTACCTCCAGAGCTCTTCATGCTGACAGCATCAAATGATAAGTAGTTTTTTTGTTGTAGATGAGGTCTCCAAGATGCATTGCTGTGTGACTGTGCTGCTGGGAAAGATGAGTTGCTTTTACTTTAATTTACCTTATTTGCATGCATGGACATCAGGATGTAATTCGCTTTGATAGGGGGTATTCAACCCTTCCTCAGAGTCACAGAAGTTCTGAGTTTGTGCATTGGGACTCAGAAAATGGGTTAATACTTCCTTAAGACCTTGTCTAATATGGAGAGATTATTCAGGTGACTATTCACAGCTGCGCTATGAACTACAGCAGTTCCCCAAAAATGTGCTGTGCGGACACTAATGCTGACAGCATTGACTGACTTCAGCAATCACTCAGTGGGGCAGTGTTATTGGTGGGGTTTTATAAGGCAGATCAGGAATTTATGGCTGCCCATCACACATCGCAGGTGCCCCAGTGGGCTGCTGCCACTGGTTCGTCTGGTGTTGGGTCAGGGGACAGGCAGGGAAGGCTGACTGTTTTGTCCCAGTCACGGCAATCATGAGGGAATTTGTTCTTGTCACTTTGTGGTCTTCAGTGAAGGGAAGGTGGGACCTTCAGAGAGATACCCTGATAAGGCTCTTCCTTTGCCTTTGCCTATCAGTGGACTAATTCATTTATGAATACTATACTCTTCATGTAGTTCACCCACTTTATTAGTAACATAAGGCCATGGAGACCAGGAGGAACCCTCTCAGGTTGTGAACTTCACTCAGATTCAGATTGGTAAAGAATTCATGACAAGGGTACCTGGAGTGTCTTCTTCAGGTGTTGGCCGTTGAAGGCCTTTAGTTGCTCCAGCTGCACTTAGTCCACATGCTTTGCAGAAACCACAGCTTGAGCAGATGTGGAAATGATCTGTACAATAGCTGTCTTAATTGTTTGTTTTTCATCTCAACTGCAGAATGAAAAATATAATCGCTGTGCATGTACACGTGCAAACGTTAGCTCACAAACAAACTTTCCTGGAGTTTTAAGTGAAACCAAAGAGAAAAAGAGTTCTAAGTTGCATGTTGTGTTCATCTTCCCAAGCATTTTAGTAAAAGCAGTGTACAAGGATAGGGATGGGACATGAGTTCCATCCACAAAACTACAGAAAAGAGAATGTCCCCCCTCATCTAGTACTGAGGGAATCTCTTCAGGGTGTGCAGGACCTGAGTTTGTGTCCTTTCTCTGTCTGATCCACGCCTGGACTCCAAGGGTTCCCACACCCCAGAGAGGTGTCTGATCCCTACCCCAGCATTCTCTAATGGGCCTTTTCCCGCCCCTGTTTTCAGGGCTCTTTTCTTTGTAAACAAGCCTTAACCAGTCACAGAAGTAGTCTTGAAGGCTAGCATCAGTCACAGAGGTTACTCTCAGTAGAGTTCCTTTACAATCAGTGGACTACCTGTATCTGGAGCAGATATCTTGTTTTGATTTGAGTTCATTTTCAAGAGTGAGAGCTGCTGTCAAGATGAACCCCATGCGAGGTCTGCACTTTTGAAATCCATTCCCTTTGACCTAGAAATGTACCAGTTTTAGTATTACACAAAGTCTGATTCACTCTGACTGCTTTCCCTCAGCTTTGCTCAGAGGTGTGCTGAGTACTTGTATTATTAATATAAGATAAAACTTGTTGGGATTCAGGGTGCTTTAAGGTTTCTTGTAAATCACATAGAAATAAAAATAAGCAAACATTGTAATGTCTCAGTAGCTGATATATTGTACACAGACAGTGGAAAAAATGTTCTGAATCTCACTGCTTGGACTATTGTTTCTTCCGTCCTCAGTAACAAAGAATGAAAGGTTAGTAGTTCAGACTTATGGGTGCTCAGCACTTTCCCTTAGCAGGCACCCTGAGTAGTCAGGAACGTGTCTTTTTAAGCTTTGTCAGACAACTGCTTTTGAGGGATAGATTCTTAATGCAGAAAGATCCTTCTGGGTTTTGCTTCTATTAATTTTACATAAGGATTTTTTGTTAGCCAGAATTAGATAGCATCACTTATTTATGAATAACACATGAAGGAATGCATGAGTCAATATAAGACACTTTCCCAGTCCCTGGTGCTGGGTATTCACAGATCAAGAATGGCATCTATGCAGAACAATCACCAACAGAGATATTTCTGTGGTATGCCTGGATTAACTTGTAATGAATTATCTTCCCAGAACTGTGAGTTGCTTTCCCCAAAGCACATTTCTCCCGTCCTTCCCCCATATAGGGAATAAGTAATAATTATAGTGGAATTCTTTATCTGTGCACTTTGAGTGTGCTGTGCACTCAGTTTCCTTCCACCCCTTTATTAAACAGTTCTAATGACTGGTCTTTAGAAAAGAAACATCATCTGGCACATGTTATTATGGAGAAATGCAAAATGATAACAGTAAAATCCTTGCCACTCACAAGATTTTTTGAGATCAGCCAGTTCTGCCTGATGTGAGGTACAGCCATTGGGCTGCTCATTTTGTGTGCAAGTGCAGATCCAGTTTATATCTGACTTGGGTTACATTTTTTGTGGTATAATACAGAAAGAGAATGCGGACTCATAATTTGCCAGACGCTGTCCATGACTGGTAAAATAGTAAGTGAAATTAGAAAGCGGATGAAACAACAGAGTATGTGTTTGGGCTCTGGAATGCATCCAGCCTGAACTGATGTATGTAGGTAGTAAAACATGATGGTGATTTGTTTTGAGTTGACATTCAAATTACAAAGCAATTGCTGAAATGATTAGCAAGTCTAGATTTAGAGCACATTTTGGTAACTCATATAACCACTAAAAAAGATGGGTACAGGCTCAATTGACTTTCACAAGATAACTACCAAAATTCATGTCCAGAAAAATCTTACTTTCTCTGCATAGTAAGATAAAGTTCACTAATATGACTACTTTGTATTGATTCTTGGATAACTACACACATCTGTCTCCCGTAATCAGATTTTTCAGCTCTTACGCAACATCTCTATAGGAATGTCTGCCTTAGACATTTCCAGGTTTGTTTCAGCATTTCTGCAGTGTGTATTGGGAGCACAGGTAGTCACTTGGAATACATGGAATTTGCTCTGATAGAGATGAAATTCACAGTTGAGAGCAAGCACCGGTAGTTCAAATGGCTCAGTGGGACTACTCCTGGCAGTGAGTCCTGACCCCATGAAAGAGGACTGAAGACTTTAAGAATTAAGATCTTTAAAATTTCAATCCATAAAATTACACTCAGTTACATTAGTCCTTTTGGGGGAAGGGGTGAGAGAGAGTATTCACCCTGCATAATAAAAATGTCTTGATTCAGACTCAGAAGTTTATACAAACAAAACTGGAACCCCTACTATCAGAATAATGAGTAGAAAGTCTAGCTTTTCTGTGTACAGAAGAATTACTAGGCAAATTCTTGAATGCTCTCATTATTTTGTTTGCTTAGCAATATTAAACACTCTAGTCTTCTCCTGGTATTGGATTTCAGTTTTTCCTTTCTCTTTCTTTAACAGTTCAGTTGTTATTACAGATGTGCTCTCCTTCCAGAATGTGAGGCAAGTCCAGTGATGTAGGTACATGAGGCACACAGTAGACATCCTGGTTCTAGGAAATAATTATTTTTGTTTTTAACAGACTATATATCCTCCAAAATAATCCAAGACCAGAAGTCCTCGTAGTCTAGACCAGGGAATCATAAAATCCTAAATAACTTCAGTTGGGAGTTGCTCATAACAAGATCAACTCTGAAGTTACATCAGCTTGCTTAGGACCTTCTACTTTTCAGTATCCCCATGGATGGAGATGCTAGAATGCCATTCATGTGGCTCCTGTATCAGATTGTTAAAGTGATGCTCACAATAGAAACAGTTCTCACTTCATGTGATACAAACCATATAGTCACATTTACAATCAAAGAAACAGCCAGAAAAATATTAACTCTAGTTGAAGCAGATTTCAAGGATTTTTAAGACCCAAGGAACAGCCATGATCATGTAGTCCAAACTTCTGAGTAACACAAGCTGGAAAGTTGTCTTCAGATAGGCTGGAAAGTAATGTTCAGGTACCCTATATATCTACCAGCTCACTGCTGTGAGCCTCTCAGATCACTTGTGGAAGCAGGCTTCATATTGTCAATCACAAAGGACAGTTTTAGCTGAAATCCTGCAACTATGCTCCACTTGTACAATCATCTACTCATTTGTGGAGACTCCTTCATTTCTGTCTAGCAGGCAAAGAAGCTTCAAGGGCTCTCTATCCTGAGCAATCATTTCAGGTTAAGATTTAGCCCCTGTGGCTTGGTTATGAAGTTGTTATTCAAACTCAGTTTCAGCGAAAGGATTACGTGCATGATTAAAGGCTGTGAGATTGGCCCCTTTGTACTGCAACTGTAAATCAGGATGCAGAAACAGGCTGTGTCTGCATTTGAATGAGCTAAAAGTCAGGAATTTCCAAATCTCAGCAGGTGCTGTTATCAGGAAGATTTTCAGAAAATACCTAATTCTTTATAGTTGCTGGGTAGCTGAGGTAAGAAGCCTGTTAACATCTTATTTTATCTCCTGCTGTGCTGAAAGATGTAGCTTTCTTCTCAAATAACATTTTTGTCTCCACGTGGGCTGAAACACATCTGCCGTGGATCATGTAGCGAAAAGGAACCTTTCTGCTGCTTCCAGAGTGCTAGTCTGCTGTTAGAGTCCATGAGAAGCATGGTCTGCTCCATGACTGTATGGCTGTGCTGCCCTTGTATGCCTTATGGCATCAGTTCAGTGCTTGCCTTGGAGACATGTGAACATGGGTCAGCTGCACATTTGCTCAGCTTCACATGACATAGGTCCTGCAGTGCTCCTGCATGTCCCCTGCATTGCCTCTGCAAAAGCTCTTGGTTGCAAACAAATAAAAAACAACCCTTGATTCCTCTGCATGTTTATTGTTTGGGTGTGTTTTATTTTTGGCTATATTTGTAGGCTCCCAAAGAGGCATTTCGAGTTCTGGACAGTAATGGCTCTGGATTTTCAGTGTAGTCCAAAATCAAATTTCAATGAGTCTGAGGCTCCCTTCCATACCTCTAGTTTCTGATTTCTGGTTGATGACTCTTGCTGCAAAGACAGAAATCCTAAACTTCAACTGGTGCATGTGTGCCTTCAACATGCAGCAAAGGCCTTGTTTCCCTGCTATCCTGGTACTGGTCTAACATATCTCTTTGCAGAGGTTCCATTTAAAAAAAAAAAGAGTGGCATTCAGCTTTTGTGGAGCTGCACAGCCAAAATTTCTGAAGCATATACCCATAATGAAGGCCTGCAAAACTGGTTGGAAACCTCAGGAAAGTGAACTTGCACATAGCATTGACTGTTGGTCTTTTGGAAAATACGGCACACTTGCTAAATTTGCTCTGGGCCTCCACTAGCACAGAGAGACAAAAAGTAACAGCCCAGTTATTTAAAGTGTTTTATCGTCTCAGAGGAGGTTTGTTTTGGGAAAGGTTTAAAGGGTTGTTATTTGTATAAGGAACTTGTCTACACGTCATTAACGAGCCATGAAATATTTTGGTTTGTTAATCATCAGTGCAAGCTTAATGGGAAAACTTACCTTTTAAATACACTGTGACAACTACATTCACTTGCTCACTGCAAAGCTCTTCTCACTGTCAAACCTGACTGTGACTGGAGACAACATTGCAAGCCCCATTGCTGCAAAACTTTTGCCTAATTTGCCTAATTACTTGCCTAATCTTCAGCATGCACTTCAGTCTGTACATTTTCCCTATAATTTGCTGAACTAGGGCACAATAAAAACTCAGCACTATACTTCCGTTATTGACAAGTCTTGTGTGATATGACCGGACACACAGATAAGACTCATCAGGCTGTGCTGCTGCCATCCTCATTTCAGACATGCGATATTCTGCCCATCCTAGAATGCACTTAGGAATAAGGATGGAGCTGAGGATTTTTGGGATGTCCCAGGGCAGGACTCCCAGACACATTATCCCAGCTGGCTGATCTATGGTGGGTTTGAGCTGTCCCATGTACTGCGTATCTCAGAAACAACTGCACCATCTTCAGAGTAACAAAGTGGACTGTTATTACAGAAGGCTTCATGGCTTTACATCAGATTGGAACATTATAAAGTGTAATAAGCAAGACTTTCGAAACTGGATATTTCCTTCTAGGCCTCTGAGCATAGATTTGGTACCTATAAAGGTGGTTTCACTTTCAAATGTACCTAAAACCCTGTGGAGCTGATGAAAATTCATACACTTTCAGAAAAGAGAGCCTATATTTTTAATATACTTTGCCTGGAATTTTTTCTCCCAAATGAGCTTCAAACCTCTGCATTTTTGTAAGGTCAACAGAAACACCAAAACTTTCATCCTGTGGGAAATTCAGATATTTAGGAAGTTTCTTTTAATATTGAAGCATTACACTGAATTCTACAGTAATTGTTTTTCTCAGAATGTACTATTTCCATATAGTTTTCTGTGTGAAAACAGCTTGTTTCAAGTCAGTACCAGCTATGTGTCCTTTTTTAGCTGTAGCGGACTCTATGCAGACTGTAATTCAGACGTCTTAGTCTCCTATTCTTCCTAAAGGTTTCAAGTCATCTTTAAACTAGATCGCCAATGAGGTTATACTATAGATGGTCAAATAATGTGTACAAAATGGAATAGCCAAGAAGAAAAATCAATAAGGGACTTAAAGAACATGGAAGCATCTTGTCCATTACTTTTCTGAGGCACTGCAGGATTTTATGCAAATACACATGAACACTCGATTGACCAAAATGGAATGAGCTGATCAATACAGAAAGCTAAAATCTGTGGATTGGGGTTGATCTTTCAAAAAAAAAAATCCTATTTGTTTATTTTATTTTTGTTTATTTTCTTTGGTTTTTTTTCATTCCCACAGAAAACGTAAATCCAGTCAACAGTTAAATTTTCATATAAAAATGTCTGTGTTGAAAAAATAACTTTTAATGAAAAAAAATAATTGAAAAACTCCTGAATATCACTATTCTTTTACATAAGAAAAAAGGTAAAATTGCACATCCTCATGGAAATAACTCATAGAAGCACAGCCAGAGGCAAATCCTGCACAGATGCGTGGATTTTCGGAAGCATACCACTTCCAACCACTTACCTCGCTGAAAGAGAGGTAAACCTTGGTTTAAAATTATTTTTCTTATAGTTCAAACAGATCTAACACGCTCCTTACCCAGCCTCTCTGAAAACTTGTAAGAGTTGCTGAAGTTTAGTATTGAGGTTGAGCTGATCTAATTACCCTTTTATTATAGCAAAGGGGCTTCCCAACTGCAAGATGAGATTAACCCATCATTGTTATTAGACCCTATCAACTCAGATCTGAGTACAGTTGCAGTTATGAGGAACAAAGAACTCTTGGATAATTGTTACTTTATGTATTTTTTTTTAGGAGGAAGGCTTTTGGAT
Source organism: Syrrhaptes paradoxus (assembly GCA_013400615.1). Taxonomy (NCBI): domain Eukaryota; kingdom Metazoa; phylum Chordata; class Aves; order Pterocliformes; family Pteroclidae; genus Syrrhaptes; species Syrrhaptes paradoxus. The sequence continues at coordinate 67,191 of VZTO01025886.1, forward strand.
GATGTTTTTCTTGAACTGCACTGCAATTAGGAGCAGCTTTTAAGTTTTATACATGTCTTTTCAATAACTGACATAGCTCTGCATATGAGATCTATGGCTATTGTGCTTGCCTCTGTTCCTGAAACAAATGAGTGATCATCAACGTAAAACCAAAATGCTTTGGCAAGTGATGGTATGCCGAGAAACATCAGAGCCAGAAGAAAACTAACAAGAAATACCAGAGGAAAAGGCCACCCAAATGTAGCTGAAGGTGTTATAAAGCCTGATCTGTACTATCAAGTGAAAGTATTCAGTCACACCCATATTCACTGAATCCTTCTCTCTCTTTGGAAAATAAAAAAATAAATAAGTTTTTAAAAGCATGTGTATTAAGCTGCTACCTTTCTGCACAGAACTGAAAGGAGAAGACACCAAGAGTAAAATGAGATCTGCCGGTAACTGTGCAAGCTGTGTCACCCCTGGTGAAGGTATCATGGCTTTCCCGTAGTCATAGAATAAACACATAACTAGCGAAAACAAACCATTAGAGAAAAATAAAACCTAGGACATGAGACAGAAGATAGTTTGTACATGTGTCTGGCAGGGACAAAAGAGCCTTTCTCAGCTGTAAGGCAGCAGCTGTCTGCTCTGGGAACAACAACCACTTATTAGGACTCCAAGTCAGAACATTTATCCTCTGGCCTTAAGTACACATGCATGTCTTCACAGAGGAGTTCCTGTGAACTGGCTGCGTACAAGAAAAGTGTATGCCTTGAGACTTGAATGAAGAAACAAGTTCTTAATACAACAGATATGATGCTTCACCAGCATTTTATTTACCTTGCTGAGCACAAGCAAAATCTACCGAAAACATACATAACGTCACAAACTCAGAGAATATGAACAGTGAGAGACATTCCGAGACTGAAGAGATAATCCCTGTGCTTCCTTTCTAGAAAACAACTTTGACTCAAGTTTGCAACTGCAGTGTTTTGTTCACTTCATAGAAGGGGTTAACAAAAAAGCAATGTGCAAAAATACTACACAGACATCTAGGGTAGAAAAAACCTGGTCCTTGTGAATGTGGTACACAGGGAAAGACATTGGCCATTCGTGGTCAATTATTTTTTAGTATCTCCTAATGAGTTTATTGAAGATAGATAGAGTGTCTGCAGACTTTACTAATATTTAACTGCATTCACCAATCCCCCTTTCTAACGTGATGTATCACACACATATGACGGTATTGTTTCTGTTACCTACCTGGAAAACCACTTTTTTCTAAAAAAGAGGAATAATGAATGATAGTTTTTTTTTTAAATCCCGAAAAAGGACATAGATAACAAAACATGTTTGGTGGTACAGCTAGAGATAAACAGAGTTTCAAATAAGGATTGGGTAGCACTTGAAAAAATCAAATGTGTCTGTCTAAGTGAAAAGTTACAATGGTTGTTACTCTCAAAGTGGCAATCACAACAAATCTGCATTTGGAGCTGCATTGGGTCACATTTATGTCTGTTTCGGCAGATTTTGGAAAGACCTTTGCAATCTGACAATACTTTTTTTTTCCTGAATCACCTGCAGCAGCAGTAAAAATGATGAATGACACCCATGCAGCTAGTGAATACACTTTGCATTTGTCCTGGGTTAAGCAGAGACAGAGTTAACTTTCTAGCTAGCAAGGGGCTGTGTTTTAGATTTATGCTCAGAAAAGTTGATAAGAAAGGAACGTTTATAATTATTGCTAGGATACTTCAAGGTCATTCAGCCTCTTTGCTCTTCGCAGACAGGGAGGGGGTCTGGGAGGGCCCAGCCCTAGCTACTAGCCCAGGATTTGTTCTTCAGTTACTAGATTGAGAACCAGAGTGACCAATAATCTATTCCATAACATACACGTCATGCCCAGTATATAGGTGAGTACCCTTCTGGTAGATCACTCTTCGCTTCCTGGTTCCAGTGCCTTTCGGTTTCAGTCTCTTCTGGCTCCGCATCGCTCTCCCAAGGCCTTTCCCACCTCCCCACTCCGGTCAGCTGCCGGCCTGGGCCGCTTGGACTGTTATTTCCATTCTGTGAGTTTTGGGACCCTCCCTCTCTGGGATCATTAGCTGGGGCCAGACACGGACGCTCGGACTGTTATCTTCATTCCATGAGTGCCTCCGGGAGCGGTGCACTCCAGTCTGGGGGAATAGTGAGTGTAGTTCCGGGATCGTTAGCCAGAACAGGCTGAGCCTTTGGTCATCGGGTGGGGGGGGAGGCAGTACGACTGTGTATCACTCATTTGTGTATTTGTATATATTTCCAATATTATTGTAGTTTAGTTATTAAATTGTCCTTATCTCAACCCACGAGTCCTCTTTTCCATTTACCCCTTTAATTCTCTCCCCTATGATTGGATAGGGGTGGGAATTGTGTGAGCAGGTGTGTGTGGTTTGGCCCCCAGCCAAGGGCTAACCCTTCACAGCGTTGGTATCCATGTTCAGGCAGATGAACCCAAACTGTACACCAGAGCATCTACAGAGAATCTGGCTGAATTTCTATGACACAGAAAGCAGGTCTGGTTAAAAACACTAAATACTAACATTTATATTTTTTAGCTTAATTTTTCTAAGCATTTCAGATTGGGAGAACAAGTGGAACCCTGGAACATTTAGTTGTTCAATTGACATGGAGCAACTTGACTGACAAAGCTGTACATACATCCTGACACCTGTCAATCATAAGTAGCCCATCTGGCTCTGTTCTATTTATTCCTATTCAGTAAAGAGATATTGCACAGGAGGCAGCTGTCAGGCTGTAGAAAATGTTTCCTCCTCCCTTCATTTTCATGCCTCTGTCTGTAAAAGGCAGGATCTAGCCGTAAGGACTCAGTGTTTCTTTTATGTGAGACCGGGAAATAGCAAAGGCAGTTCTGGCATAACAGTGCAGAAACTGGTGTCATGCACAGCTGGATGGGGCTGCATTAAAGTGACATGCAGGTGGGACACACTGTAGCAGGCAATGTCAACCAGGAGATGAAAATAGGTGTCCCTTGTGCTTTTTCCCCAGGCAACTCTACTTCACAGTTCCCATAATCAGAACAGAGAGCAAAGGGCATGTGGTGCCCAGCACCGCTCTACTGCTGAGGACCATCAAGGGAAAAAACTACATAGTAGGGAGGCCCTGGATATTAAATGAACATTATATGGTAGTTTACATGTAGTGTTTAGTCTGTGGAAGGACACTGTCTTTAGGTGAAACACACCTAAACACATCTATTATCTTATTCAACTCAGAGCCACAGGTCACATAGTAAAGGTGCCATTTGAAGAATTATGTTTTTACAAGGGCATGTAATGATAGGACAAGGGGCAATGGCTTTAAGCTGAAAGAGGGTGGACTTAGGTGAGACATTAGGAAGAAAATTTTACTGAGGGTGGTGAGACACTGCAACAGGTTGCCCAGAGAAGTTGTGGATGCCTCATCCCTGGAGGTGTTCAAGATCAGGTTGGATGAGGCTTTGAGCAACCTTAGTGGAAGTTATCCCTGTCCATGGCAGAGGGAATTGGAACTCGATGACCTTAAAGGTCTCTTCCAACTCAAACCATTCTATAATTCTGTGTGTATGTGCTTTGTTTCTGTCAGCTCTTGCTCTAATTACATCTATATCTGAACCAGTCACCCTGGGATCCCCCTATGGTCAGTAGAAAGGAGAAGGTACCTCCAGAGGAATATACTTGTCCAAGGACAGATGCTGAAGACAGGCCCCAGGAGTAGCATTCACTGAAAGTTAACTAGAGGAATTGCATTCTTTATTCCTCAGTGATACAAAACCAGGGAACTTCTATTCCTCCCTTCTACTCGATGTGGTCAAAGAGCTGGGAGGACTTCCATCAAACACTCCAGATGTTTGGAACACTTCTCTGTGTTCAGTCAATGGACATTATTTTGAGGCTGCTGTTCAAGTTCCCAGACTGTGTCTCCCTGGGCCATTTGGAGTGACAAAGTGTCTCAGAGGAGCGACTCACCCTTGTTAGACTTGCAGGGTTTTCAGCTTGTTTAACCTGTAGACTCATTGTTTTGGGCAGTAAAAAATTTCTTCCTAATATCTAATCAACATCTACCCTCTTTCAGCTTAAAACCATTACCCCTCATCCTATTGCTACACTCCCTGATAACGAGTGCCTCCCCATCTCTCCTGTAGGCCCCCTTCAAGTACTGGAAGCTGCTATTAAGTCTCCTTGAAGCCTTCTCTTCTCCAGGCTGAACAACCCCAGCACTCTCAGCTTGTCCTTGTATGGGAGGCTTCAGCCCTCTGATCATTTTTGTGGCCCTCGTCTGGACTTGCTCCATGTCATTCTTGGGTTGGGGGCCCCAGAGCTGAATGCAGTACCCCAGGTGGAGTCTCACAAGAGGGACAGATAGGGTTGGCTTTCTGGGCTGCAAGCATACATTGTTGGGTCATGTTAAGCTTCTCATCTCATCCTTCACCTCAGGCAACACCCATAGTCCTTCTCAAGGCTGCTCTTGCATATAAGATGGTTCAAGGGGACAGGAATTTTGTTATCAAAGAATTTTTTTTTTTTCATATTGACCAAAATGAGGTTTTGGGGGTTTTGCCTTTCACGTTGCCACCTTCACACTCTCACCCTTTCCTTCTCCACAATTTGACATCCTGGAGAATATCAGAGCTGACATGGGGGAGGGGATGGCCTTCCAAAGTAGATAAAGCAGCTGCATCCCATGTGCAAATCCCCTCCTTTCTGGTTGCCATTTGATTTCAGCACACAGAGATGAAGCCTTCAGTTCTTGTATCTTGCTTCTTCCTCTGCCGAAACAAACACCTTTTCTACTCCCTACGAAGGACTCTGGGCCGTTCTCAGACAATTTCCATGCTGTGTAAAGACTAACACAGCACATGAAGAATGTCTCTGAACCAGAACCGATCTACAAAACATTTTTAAAGACTGTGAATTCCTACAGGCTAGTATGAGTCTCCAGGGCAATCACAAGCATACGATGAAAAACGCTGCTCTGAATGACAACCTGCTGCTGCCCAGGACACTCCTGCCACTTCAGTCCCCACAAGAATATTTAGGTTTCAACGTACATTTCAAAGTCATTTTTCCTTCTGTTTTGTTTGGCACAGCAGTGCTCATTTTCAGGGGGAAAAAAAAGGCAAGAGAATAGCTGTAGTAACACAGCTTGGTGACAGCCATGGCACAGCAATATGCTGATTGCGAGCCCCCAAGCATTTGGGTGAACAAGTCCCGCTGGCAGCAGCACGGCCAAGTCCCACCAGCCCCATTCAGCAGCCACTGCTGCACGTCGGCGGGGGTTCTGGTTATTCATCTCACAACTAATTTAAACTGTAAAAGCACAAATGTTCTTGGTTTTTATTATTACTTTTGACTTCACCAGATGTCTTGGGGGCAGTAGCTGTCTCCTTAATATTCCTGTGGAAGAGCTTTCTGCTGTACCATACAGGGGAAAAAGATAAATGCATCAGAGGAAGTCCTCTTCTTTCACAGAACAATTTGCCCACCCTGTATCATGTTCGTGTTTAATTATGGCATATATTTGGGGTATTTCAGAACTGATAAATAGCATCCTAGCCATCCACTATGACACTCCATCTGGGAAATATGGGAATTATAAATCTTAAGCCAGCCAACAAATCAAGCAAAGTTCTAAATGTTTAAACCTGTCAAACAAACAAGAAAGAAAAAAAATTATGAGTGACACATTAGTCAAAATTTTACCTCCCCCAGGCTCAAAATGAGGCCGTGAAAAGGGTAGTCCCTACCATTCATTTTTATTGGGAAAGGGGACAAATCACCACATGAAGGAGAAGTAACTCTACTGGAGACCCTAGAGGACCTCAGTGTCTCTCTCTGCCTTCTCTACCTGTCATCTGTAATTTGGGAGCATGTGGAATTTTCTGGACAGTTTCAGCTTCCCTACTCTCACCTGATTACTATGTGTTTCACTACAGAAACAATGGCAGCAAGGATGATGGATAGTAGATGCTGTATTTTAAACATTAGCCAGACAATCACCTCACAGGTTCAGTTTGACACCAGGGTGCAGATTCCAGTGACCATCAGACATTCTGCTCCAATTGAAACTCATCATACCAAAATTTAGTGAGTAGCTACAGACGTTTCATCCATCCTTTCCCACAAAAATCCCTTGTATGTAACAAAATGAAGGATGTATGCAGTGCCAGGAGAGGCCATGAAAGGACAAGCATTCAATCCTCTGGAGAAATTTTAGTGGTACTTAAGCATCATTTTCAATTTAAGAGGATTTAGGCTATATATGGGTGCTAGGAACTTCGTCATCGGAGCCTTTCTCACAGTTTCAGATATTTAACAAGCCTGCAATATGAGCAAGCCTGCCTGAAGGGGCTGGTGATGTTGGAGGCTCCATCTGTTGCTCCTTTGCAGCACATATTGTCAGGAGACCAGGAATGCCACTGTCCCACCTTTTCATACTTTCGCACTGCTTTGCATCAATAAGATTTCAGAAGCACATTTGTGGCTCTGCTCAGAGAGGAATATGACAACGCACTTGTCATGCTTTCCCTCTGCCAACATTCCTTCTCTGCAGACAGCACCTGGGCCGCTGCTGACTTTGTTGTCTGGAAAGACAAAACCCCACAGGATTATATTCTCTCTGCTGTTTTCAGAGATAGGTGTTTCTTTCTTCTGCTTCTTCTTTATCACTATTTAAGTCCCACACCTGTAATCAATATTGTGCCTTGACTTTCCTGACTGTGCCATCATTTACTCTTCTTCCATTTTAGCTTTATGGCATTTCCATCTCTCCCTGCTCCACTTGGACATGATCCTGTCAAGTAGGGCATGTGAAGCACAGAGTACCATTAGTTATGTTGGATTACAGTGGAAGTGGGGAAGGCAGAGCATAAGTCCAGAGGCATGTGGGACAAGAAGTTCAGAACTGCTCAAGTACTTTCAACATTTCCATTTTCAAGTGCCCAGCCTGTGATGATCATATCTAGCTGTCAAGAGTACGAAACCCCTACTACCGTTTTAAAGCCCTGATTATCCTTTCTGGCATAGCGAGGGATGTCATTCAGTGCAGGGTGAAGTTGCATTGTGGAGGGGTGTCAGTGTGAACACATTTGTAATTTGCACACCCCTAGATGCCTAGGTGGGATATGTGAACATATTGGCATAAATTCATAGTATCAATTCATGGCACAGAGCACCAGAATCCCAGAGTTCAAGTGGAGTAAATTGGACCACTATTCTGGTTCATGGATTTCTGAATTTCACCCCAACACACACATGCATGAGTGGATGCCATGATGTAAACAAGAGGAGCAGATTGAGTTGCTCTGTGGCCTTAAGACATGGTGAGAGTAGGAGGCAGGTTGAAACACGGTTAAGCCATTGTCCCATGCAGCATTCATCTTCCCAGCTCTGGGTCACACCTTTTCTCCACCCTGATATGTTTGATACTTGGGGACATGGAGCAAGAGACAAATCATGGCCCTGAGACAGAGGCAGCACAGAAACTCTGCAAAATGGTGGCAGAGGAAGGCAGTAGCAGGAAAATTACAACCTGATACTAGATTGAGCTGATATCAAACATTATTCCAAGGTGTTTTCATAGGAAACAGTTGTCATTTGTTGAAGAGCTGATATAAATTAAACGACTAGTGAAAGGAAATCCAAATAATTGAGCAAGCATCACTGCTGAATATTTGTTTAACAGAATTAAGGTAAAAGAGAATTCAAACTGTGAATCAAGTTTTAGTCCTGAATACCAGAAGCTCAAGAAAACAAAAGAAAATTAAAGTTACACAAAAGCAGCATCTGTAGGCAAAGGATGCAGAGTCTTGAAATTACTGCAAGTAATTTTTAAAGAGACCTAAATTCCTGTTTGGCTGATTATTTCTTTTGCATAAATATTCTGGAAGGACCCTAGGGCATTACCAATTTATCACAAAATAAAAAATGGCTACTTACAGACAAACTTCTGCCATTTATTTAAAGGGGCAATGTGGCTTTCAAGTGTTGCTTATTTGCTTTTGCATGTGCAAAGCAACAACATGAAACACAGTCTTTGCAATTGCATCCTTTCTTAACAGAGGAATCCAAGGTGATGACATTCTTAATAAATTCGGTTCACATTACTGTAACGATGTTTGTCTAGCAATGCATTGGGAATTACAGTTAGTTTTAGAATTAATTAATTTTGTTCAATTTTCCTGTGTTATCAACATATTTTACATCATCTGTTGGATCTGAGTTATCCCAGGATAATGGAAAGTTTTTCAGTGCCTGAATATCCAAAATGCCTTTCAAATACAACAAAGTATACAACAAAGAAAAGCAATCTCTTGGGAGTATCAGCATGCGAGACGAAATTTCAAGTTCATGGTCTGCACCTGTGTTTCCTGACTAGTAGTGTGAAATCTTAAAATAAGTTGAATGCCACAATAGCCAGATTCTTGTCTCATGGTTATGGCAAATAATTAAGAACTAGGATTGAAAGTTCATATCCTAGAAAAAAGGTTGTGTAGGAGAGGCAGTGAAGGTTGTGATCAGTTTTAAATAACTCATAGAGAAACTTCTGATCAACTTTCCTAGTACAAGAACAACTTTAGAAGCTTGGTGTTTTGTGTAGTTAACATCAACCCAAATATCTTGGGTTTAGCTGTCAAAGAGGGAAAAGCACTACTTCAGCCACACAGAAGGTAAAAATTAGAATTTAGGAGAATAAATTAAGCAATGGAAAATAAAATATAAATATGAGGGATAAAGCAGCTGACTGTGAAGTCTCTAAGAATAAGCTTCTGAAACTGCCACAAACAAAATATGAGGAAGGACAAAATCTCACAGGCAACTATACTGCATTGCTTGGCAGCAGGAGTGGTTTATCTCTCTTTTTAATTTGACATATTTCAGGCCTGAGTCTGTAGCAATTTATCCATTCGTACTTAAACCATGTTTCATTTACTGATTGCAGTTCCTGTGGCTCAGGACAGCAATGGCAGCAAGCAGGACAAAGAGGAGTTTCACGCAGAAGGCAAGGTGTCAATGTCCACGCTGCAGAGCACATGGAGGAAGGGCTGCTGTTGTGGGGTCTCACCACGCTGGGGATGCTGGAGCTGCTGGTTGACCCTGGCCTAGATGGGATAGAAGGAGAATTTGACAACAGTAACCTCCACCGAGAGAGTGGAAATAACCTGTGACAAAACAGATGGTGGGGTCAGCTATTATTCCAGAGTCGTGATTATTTAGAACAGACTCCCTTTTCACACTTCTCCATGGAAGGGCAAAAAAGAGGATATGATGGAGCTGAGCAAATACCTGGTTACACATGCCCACTTGGAAGCTATCTAATAAACACAGTTACATTTAATAACCAGAAACACACCATCACTTCATCTGGATAACATACAGACAGGACTTGAAATATGATCTCACTGTCTCTTTGTTGCCATGACAGCCTTCTGAAAAATATTAGGCAGGAGATAACACAACCGTCAAACTCAAGATGTGAAATTCCAATGAAGTCAGCATATTGTCTGATAGACCAGCTAGGTAATTCAATAAGAGCTGTCTTCAAAAATCATACATACATGAACCAATGCTAGTGTGAAAGAAACGCAGCGGAGAGACCTTCTGCATGCTCCAGTTCTGTCGTCCTGGAAAACAGTGAGACAGAGGGATTAGCAGCAAGGTCTTTTTTTGTAGCCTTCTTTTTCATGACCACAGAAATATTCAGACTTCATCTTGAATGTGTCGTTCTGTCAGCCTAGATAGATTTCAGTCTGATCTCTCACATTTTAACACCCTTAGTGCTGAACAAACTTGACCCTCACTCAAAATGACCAGTTATTAAGCACCAATTTTGCAGTACAGGCAAGGAGTCTGAGGTGTGCTCAGGACAACCCAGAGAGAGGTAAGCCCACGGGTCAAACACTTCTCTCTCTAGAGAAAATCAATACAGACAAGTAGCTACTTACAGCCAAGCCTCAGGAGGACTTCAGTGCTTAAAGTACTTACATAGAGATGCAGTATCCCACTGCCAAATAGAAGGCCACCTGCCACCCAACTTCTGTGTCTTATTTTTAACAAAGTTCATAGCACCTACAGCTTTAATTCATATTTAGAGTGGCCCGGGCCTACACATCCCAGGAACAGAGCCAGATCAAGAGCCCCACAAGGCCAGCACTCTCAAAACCTGCCAGACAGCCAGCATCAGGGGTCTTATTAAATTAATTAGCTGCTGCTTTCCCTCTATCAAAAGCCAACAGGTAGTGGGAGTGGTTTGGGTAATTTCTACCTGTTAGCTACCCGTCATTTAGCATTAGAGCATCAGGTCAGCATTGGAAACTTGAGGTGATTCCAAGCCATATCTTGTAGAAGGTTATTGCTTGAATACAAGACAATAGGCTAACAGGGTAGGGAGAGTGTGCACTCTCACATTCTTTCTCTGTCAGGCTAAAGGCAGACAGAGCCCATGCATAGGCAGTGCAGGCTGTACCGGGCTGGGGTGGCTTGCCTGCAGGTTGAAATTCATGGTCCCAGCTTTCCAGCTTGCTTTCAGACTTTTTTTATATACAGCACAGAACTCTCCCCTGTCCTGTTAGTGACCATCTCAGCTTAGGATTGATCTAAGGAAAAACTCTAAACATGAAGCATTCTTTGCTGCACAATGGCATAACAAGGAGGGGTTGAGGACACCCCCTTCCCAGGGCTCTCTTTGAACCCTACAAGGCCAATGCAGGAACTGAACCTGGGACTTTGGCTGTAGGCTAGTAGCTTGATAACTCACCATCTTATGAAGCAGCACCAGCTTGTCTCGTCTTGAGGGAAGAGCATGAGCATCGCACCATCTTATAAAGAAGGTCACCTGTCAGACCTGTAGGCACCAGTTTTGCAGAATTGCTCCCTTGAAGCTTTAGATCAGATCTCCAAGTTCCAGACAGGTTTACAGTTTCAGGTCAGGTCTTGCCTGAGCATTTCATGAGATGTCCTCTAACTCCATCACAGGCATTCTGCAGTGAAGGAGCTTCTGCTGAACATGCTGTTATTTTGTCTCTTCTCTTGACATATCTTAGTCTATGTCTGTAGAACTCATTAAGAAGGACCAGAGAAGGATCCTTGTTCTATGTAGCCCTCTGTAGAGCAGAATGACCATGACCACCCAACACAACACTCAGTTGGTCTTCATGTCCCTCCCCAGTGACAGACAAAATGATTCTTGTTTGTGTGTGTTTTGGCAAGTGCAAAGTATCTGAAATGTTGAGAATGCAGCCCACCTGAGTGATGTGGCTACAGCATGAAGCTAAATGTGTGTGTGGCAGGTCATGAAGTGTGGCGCAAAGGTAGCTGCAGGTGCTTCGGGAGATAAAGCTGTTGGAGATACTTGGAAGGACTATATCTCATACCTGCTGCATGCAGAAAAGGCTGCTTGGAGTGAATCTTCTCCAGCAGCAATGTCCCACCATTGTCTTGAAGAGGACTCACTGGTGTCCAAAACAGAACCATAAAGTAGTGTAATATCAACATGCCCTGAGCCTCTGCATGTTCAGCACATAACCAGTGAACACAGATTGCTGAATTTCACTCCTAGAATCTGGCACAGTGAAGTTAGATGAGACAGTACCCCCTTTCAGCCAAAGCAATCTTTCATGTCCTCTGCAGCCGCTCTGAATCCTAGTGGGAGAACACTCAGTAACTTTGAGAAACACAACACTTTCGGTAGAGTGCTTTTATAGGCTGATTTTGCAACTGAAGTTTTGGCAGCTAGCTTTCGCCCCTTTGGCCAAAGCCTGTAAATAATCGAGACAAGAGCTATTACTTTTGCAACTGTACATGCTTCAAGCTGCTGCAAACACCTGATCTTTTCTTCAGTTCCCATAAATCTGCTAATTACGAGAGTCATAAACTCTAGAGCACATGGAGCACTGTGGGATTCCTCTTTTCAGTTTGATATCTACTGGTGACCATCCAGGAGTGTAAATCTTGAAGGAGAAATTAAAGGCAAGACCAAGAATTGTGAAAGAAAAAATGATACCAAAATGAAAGTGTCTATACCATCCCGGCAAAAAAATAAGGACATGAAGAAACATCACCTTGTAGATGTTGTCCTTCTGCAGTTCAGTGAAGGCTGATCCAGAGCCTAATTACCATATGAATTTATTTTACTGCCACTGATGAAATATGACCCTTTGCAGGGTAGAAAACAACAGGAGATCAGAATGATCTTTAAAAAGAGATTGTAAACAGAAACACCTACTGGGATCTGGCTTGCATGAATAACAAATTCAGAGACATGAGACACAAACAATCCACGCCAATGAAACCAACCATGTGCTACTTGTAGCCCCAACACACAATCGTGCACTTAGATATATTTAGGGTATGACACAATTTATTTCAAATTTACTGATCATTTCAAAGCCACAAAAATACTCCAACTGATTACATTTCCCTGTTGCTAGGAACAGAAAATAATGAATTTGGTCTTCCTAACTGCCTTGCTTCTCACACACACACACTCATCCACATAATTTTTTTCCCATGCAAAACATATGCTGATTTTGCAGAAGGCCTCATAGTTTCTAAAGCCAGCCCCTCAGGGAAGACACACAGCTTCAGCACTGAATCAGTGCTGTGCCAATGGTCTCTGTCAAAGGCAAACACCAAGCCAACAGCATGAAACCTTCTTAGCTTCAGATGACAGGAGAGGGAGGAGAAGTCATCGGTAGCTCTTGTCCTCCTGAGAAAGCAGGTCTTTCATGTTCCTAGGGACTTTATTCTTCTACATGTAGGACAAATGAACTAAAATGTCTGTCTCTTCCTGTAGCCCACTCTTCTATCTTACATCATCTAATTTCACTCGGTTATCCTTGTACTGAGCAAAATAACTTCATTTTGGCTACAACATATATTCCAGAAAGACCTCCAGTGCTAATTCGCAAATAAGAATGAAAAACTTGCTACTTCCAAGGCTAGTTCCTTCCCAATGATGAATCACCCTCCTTGTTAAAAGTGTATATCTTACATCTCTTCTGATTTTTAATTGAAATTCTCATGTGAATGTTGCTTTTGGTTCCGGTAGTATTAAGCCAATGAATCACCAGAGCTTTGATCTAGCATGACAGCTCCTACATGTAACAAAGAAATCCATAGCCTTATGAAACACAGAAAGCTAACAGACAAATGCTTTTCATATATAAATTCTACTGATGCATGGTCCCCTGCATGCTGCAGTAGATAACAGCATTCCAAGGTACAGGCAAGCATCAGTTAGGACTTTTTAAATCTAGTATCACAAATATTCAGGAAGGCAAATGTTAGTAGAGTTCAAACCCAAACAGAGAACATCCAGTAAGAGTACAAAATCATCAGGCTACAGAAAAAGACACAAAGACAATAACACATAAATGTCTGAGCTTCAGGCTGAAGCTATGAGGACAAAATTATATCATCAGTTGTCTCTTTATCTTGGATGGTTTGAAAACTGTATTGGAAACCACCCAGTGCTTTCACAGAGTACTAGACTTGAACATTGCAGTTCATCTTCCTCATCTGCTTGCTCATGAATTTACTCTGCAAACATCGAGGGAGACTAACATTAATCCCTCAGCTCTCTAGACTGGTTTCTTGGTTAGCTATGTTAAGTCCTTTTGTGAAGGTAAAAACTGCCAGAAACATGTTTTCCTTCAAATCTTTGACTCATAGTGGTTCTGCTTTCTTCACTTTGAGGTCTGCCTGCCTGGCTCAGCCTGAAAAAAATTAAGCTCCGAGTGGTTTACAGGGGTGTGAATGTAGAGAAGAATCACTGAATTCCACAGAAAATAAACACACACAAAATTGGTGTCTGCAACCTCTCAAAACACTGAGTTTGGGATTGTAATTAAAAACCTTCCTCACGACAGAGTCCTGTATGGCTCCAGCAAAGAGTCACCATCCCAGTGCTTTGCTTCAAAATGGTTTGAATGCCCTGAAAAGTTCTTGCATATTCATTTTGTTCACAGTGAGGCCCTGCACTTTTAGAACAGTTTACATCTAAGTATCTGCTTAAGTCTCACTGAAACCAAATTGCAGTTAAGTAAATATTGGGGAAAACAGGGCTGCATTTCACAAACAGCTGTAAATAGTGTCATTAATAGAAAATACTAATATTAGTAAAGTGATAAGCTTAAGCACCTTCATTAATGAACCTCATCAGCTCACATATTCAAAGCATAATGCAATTAGTTTTTTTCAGAACAGCCTTGCGTGCAATGCCAGCAAGCACTGCCAACTCCATTTACTACAGAACTGAGCTTTCCAGAAATGTGTGTGCACGTTTTGTGATGACTTCCTAATTGGAAGTCCCAGTGCACAGATGTCCCCAGAGCAATGCCTAACTAGATATTAGTACTCACAACTAACTGTGAATTAATTCCAGGTAATTTAATGCACAAATTATGCATGTATTTGTTCTGTTGCATTTCTGAGAACCAGGTCCGTGAAAATAATCCAACACATCAGCCATAGGATTATACCTATGGCAATAATTAAGAGTTCCTTGCTTGCTATTAAACCAGGTCTTTCTACTCTGAAGTTCATTACGTGCTGCTTCTCTTTGCAGGGACAGAAAATCTCTGTAGGGATTGTCAAACCCAGTGAGTCACTGAAAGAGCATAAAATTATTAAATTATGCAGCCAGTGCAAAGGCTGGGGAAGGGACCCATGGGACTACTTTGCAGCAGGGCACCAGGCTGCTCCTGGTCTGCTGGGAAAAGCTTGAATCCCATCAACTAATACACACTATGAACTAAGATTCAAGTCTACATGCTTAGGAAAATTTAAGATACCTACACGCATTGTTACATTTTAGAGGTGCACATAACAATGAGTTTAGGATGCAGTTTATGTACTGTCGCATAGTTTAGTCATATATCTGTGTTAGGATTTTCTCCTTCACAGCTCCAGGTAACACCTTGATACCATCCAATGTACTGTTATTGCTGAAATATAGAGTTATAGACTCAAAGCTGCTTGGAAATCTCCCCACTTAACCATGAAACAAGAGCTGTAAATAAAGCTTTCTTCACTCCTTAAACCAGTTGAGAAAGAAACTGAGTGACAGGTTGACGCAAGTAAAGGGAATTAAGATTTAACCATAAATGGCCAAAAGTTTGAACTAACAAACTGAAGAGGCACATCAGTGCACTCCTCACACAGCAAGGATAGGGTAGCTGTCTTACACAGACATGCATGAGGTTTAACTGCAGAAACTCTCATGATCAAGTGGACATCAGAGTACAGATGGAGAATAAAAGACCACCACCACCACCACTGATTGCTCCAATGTAGGAATCAATATAGAAAAGGTACTGCACCGATTCGAAATCAATAAAGTTAAACTGCTTGCTTGTAAATCAAGGAAATATAAGGTGTAATTCTTTTGACATGCCTTGGTCCCTTAAAAGTTATATTTAATTGTGATCTGATCACCCTTGGCTCCCCTCACAGCTGGTGAAGTCACTATACTGGTGGCTCTAATGCCTTTTAGCTGGTGGCTATCTCTACAGAATATTTTTTAATACATGTTTGTATGCCCATGTGTACATATACACACACATACAACACACGGAGTTTTAAGAGAATAATATTGTACAAAACAAAAATACCACACTTTATTAATTACCATGGTAATTAAGACGATAGAAGAACAGTTAGTTCTTATACATTGGAACAACAAAAAAAAAAAAGTCACCTTCGCTTTGTAATGTTCTCCTAAACTCCCATTGCCATATGCCTGTCTCTGCAAGATTGGGGAGTAAGCACTGAAATCCCCACCAAAGGGTACCCTGAAGAGGCACACGTTCACAAGTACTCTGTAATAGATTTAAGCATTAGTATGTACACTTGGAAAAAAAAAAAAACTATGGAAACTT